>JAHWFO010009247.1:370347-384506 GCA_023313115.1 Rhysida immarginata | reverse complement strand
AATAATAATAATAATAATAATAATAATAATAATAATAATAATAATAACAACAGTAAAATCAACAACAAAGTAAATTTACTCAATAAACATTAACAAGTGATACTTCTCTCATCCTCCGTTCTATTATCACTCAATTTTCAAACCACTTTCTGGAAGTGTTGCAATATCGCGCCGACAAAGGACTCTTTCTCGCCACTTCCAATAACGGAACTTCCATTCTCTGTGTCGATGGCCTAAAATCCCCGAAGGAATTGGATGAGAAGAAAGGAAGTCAAGGAAGGGGAATGGAGAGTAATGGGGTAAGGAATATGAAACTGAGTCAGGGCAAGGCGATTGCAACAAAGGACGGACAGAGAAAAGCCAAAGCAGGAAGGGAAGAAAGAAAGAAAAAAAAATTGTGACCCTCACACGCATGGTGGCAAGCTTATCTCCTTAAGCCAGATCTATTGTGGCAGCAACAAAAGAACTCAATATGGAAGAAAAGAAAGGTTAAAGCAATCGAGATTTATTACGACTGGAGGGAGGAAAGATTGTGTGTGTATATGGCGTGGTGTGTAAAGCTATGCTACTGAAAAAGAGTTAAATTCGTGATTTTAACGGATTTTATTCTAAAGCGAGAGTTATTACAAAGGAATCGTCGGCATTTCGCAAAATATTGGACATAAAACACTTAGTGCTTAATATCTTCAACAGACAAAAACTTCGGAAATTTATTATAACAACAAAACTATATAAAGCAATTATTGCTGCACTTCGTTCAAAGTACGGACCAGCGCTATGTAACTATGCGGGCTCGGACGCTCTCAATCGCCGTGAGTGGAAGAGACCGCAACCGTACTCGGCTCTGATTCGAGCTTAGGTAGCTGACTAGTTTTTGTCATATATTCAACTGATAAAACTGGAAATCGTATTCCCTTTTTTATACAAAAACATCCCTAAAAACTGGAAATCTAAAAATATACTGCACTTAAATATCTATTACGGACAAAATACTTATAACAGAGGACTACCAAAAGGCATAAAATTCTGCCACATCTTTCAGCAGGGGTGATACATATATAGTGTCCTACCAATAACCCCCAAAGAAAAAATCAAAAGGGGTTAGTTAAATCAGGTGAAGTACCAAATCCAGCAGTTAGGCAAATGCTCATTCAGATAATGCCGAACCATTTGTGATAATCAGATGGGACCAACTTCAAACGACACTTGGCGAGTTTTTGGCCACCACCATCTAACCACGACTCAATTTTTTTTCCTGTGATGTGGATTTAAAAACTCATGATTAGAGAAGAGTCGAAATTTTGCAAGCAGACAATTTCGCTTTTCCACAAATATTTATTACGCTTGGATATGCATATTTCGACACTGCGTAGTCTTCTTTCGGCATGATAGAGAAAGTAACAGAAGTGGAGTCTTATTATACGAGGTGTGTACAAAAAGTATCAGACCTTTGTTTTTCCTGGGTAAACGAATGAACCGCGGGTTTTCTCCTCTGGTGACGGGGTGTAGGCGACCTTCATCCGCATGCGTGCAGTTAGTCACGTACACTGGTGGCCAAAAGTTTGGACCAACCAGCAATGTCAAGAAAAGCTGAATTTATACGAAAACTGTTTCACACCTACAACTCTAAGTAAATATGAAACAATATTCAGGGAAGAAACAAATTCATTTCTGCGTTGTTGATTTCTTATTAACTAAAATCAAAATAAGGCTGGCCAAAAGTTTGGACCACATTTGTATAACATAAAGGGAAAAAAGTATTATATCATTAACTAATGAATTATTTCGATATTTGAGATCATTTTGACTCTACTATATTTGACAAACGACCTGAAATAGAATTAAATAAGCTTTTAATAACATTTGGCTTAACAGCTTTCTGAATGGCTGCTATTTGTTGTTCTCCAGATTTGTACTGAGCGTTTTGGTAAATTTTTTGTTCCGTGAGATGCCACACATTCTCAATAATATTGAGATCTCGATTTCGAGCAGTCCATGCAAAAGTGGAAATGTTGTTGCTCTCAAAATAGGCTGCTGCTAAATCCGTGGTTTTTGCTTAAACTAGACTTTGCACAAAGGGATGAACACATTGTGAAGATCATCTTTATATAGAGCTGTTGTGCAATGTCCATCTATAATGTGAATCTTCCAATGGCACCCAGAATCATCACTCCACTACCACCTATTTGCCGCTTAATTCGCAGTGGAACAACTGTTTCTTTATCACGATGCTCTTCATAAGAAGCAATATTAAAGGACCATCCAAACGGATTCGTTTTTCATCAGAAAACACAACCAATTGGAAATCTGTGTTTTCACGCAGATGTGTCTTAGCAAACTCCAGTCTCTCCTGCGTTTGTTTCTGTGTTAGTGGCAACTTTTTGGGTATAATTCATAGGCAAAGTTCTGAGCACGTAGTTCGCTACGAATTGTTCTTCTTGAGGCAACATGTTGCAGATTAAGTTTGACATGTGTGGTGTTGACTACATGCCCAGATGTAATATCATGTCTAACATGTCTCTTAATTTTTGATTTGTCTCTTCGCGTCAGTGCACAAGATCGTCCTGTTTCCGTCCTATTTTCCAATTAACATTTTTAACAATTCTTATAATGATTTACAGCTCACACGGGAGATTTCAGCAACTTTTTTGAAGTTTGTAAATTGCTTGTTAAAATTTCTAATTCGCTCTCGTTGGCCTTCAGTTAACATTGTACAATACATAATATGGTTTTAATGCTCACAACACGACACGATGACTTGTAATATGCAAATTATTTGCATGCTTGTGATGTTGGTCCAAAATTTTGGCCAGTCTAATTTTTATTTAAGGTAATAAAAAAGCAACGACGCAAAAATAAATTTGTTTCTTCCCTGAATATTGTGTCATATTTACTTAGAGTTGTAGGGTTATAAATTATTTTTTCTTGATTTGGCTGGCTGGTCCAAACTTTTGGCCACCAGTGTACGTAGAGCTCGTGAGTTGTTGCCTGGCATCGTGAAAGTGAGTGAGTTTTGTACACGCCTGCCGGTTTTTCGATTTTCTCGAAAGGCCAAACTATCAACAAAGAGTACTATCTAACGGCCCTTCGTCGCCTTCATGATGCTCTACGGCGAAATGACTCGACCTTTGGGCAACAGAACTTGTTCGCTCCATCACGACAACGCACCCGCCCATCTTCATCGCATCTGATTCAAAAGTTCCTGCCAAACACAGAACTCCTTTGGTCCATCAGCCTACTTACTCCCCTGACATGGCTCCATGCGACTTTTGCTGTTTCCCAAGCTCAAAACGCCGCTGACAGGAATCCGATTTCAGTCACGAGAAGACATTATGCAGAAAACGACGGCGGATCTGTCTGCCATTCCCAAACAGGCCTTCCAAAGATCCTTCCAACAAGGGCGAGACCGGTGGTAGAAGTGTGTGTGTGTGCAGTCCCAAGGAGAATACTTTGAAGGGGATTAATGTTTAAATCCTACAGGTGAATAACTTTAGTTTTCCTGGCCAAAGATCCGATATTTGTAGTACACACCTCGTACAATTAGAGAGCCAATGAGGGAACAGAAATAATAGTAAACCGAGGAATAATTTCCCAACAATTGGTTTATCTGATTTCATCAGATCCTATCCAGATTCATAAGTTGATTGACTGGTTTCTTGGTGATCTCTAGGGATTCCAAAAAATTTAAAAATTTGTTCTCATACATTCGTCTAAGTATCTTGTAATTCTTCGGTTCTACTCCAGATTCAATTACATTATGCCAAATCCGAAGTATTCCACTTTCCAGTCTTGGCGTATTCTACGTGCTCTTTGATCGTTGTTAAGAATTTCTATTTTTCAGTGCCACAGCCAGATGATATATGCCGGAATTTTCTGATTTATCCAAATTGATATCCACAGTTTTTAAAGTAATAACTTTTATGGTTTTTATGTTCAGTCTGTAAGTACGGTATATTGCCAATTTCGTGTAGCTAACTCCTCCAAAACGGAAAACACGACCGAATGAGATAAATACACACTTAGAGGGTTCCTTAACTGCGCCGTGACGTATTTTTATGACAGCTGGTTAAGCCTTTTAAAAGATAAAGAAACGGCTATAGCATTTATACAAGCATACAAAAATCAATAATTTCGACATGTACAGACTTCTCTCATTGAGACGAAGAAATTTTGTAAATAATTTTGTATTGCCTAATTTCAGACGGTAAGATGCCAGATTAACTATCGGTGAGACGGAACTGCAGCGAGTGCTGATCTTTTTAAACCATATGCAAATATGCATAAACTGATGTCTGTAACCTGACAACGTTTTTCCTGACTTTTGAATCACCTGTAGACTCTCGTTGAGATGAATACTTTTTGAATATACGAGGGTGGGCTGAAAAGTAATGCCTCCATGGCTGTAACTTTTTTATTTTTTAACCGATTTTCAAAATTCTTTTTTTATCTGATACTCCCATTTCTCCTCTATGTAATGCACTATTCTCGTTTCGACATAGTCCCCATCCCTGTCCACGCATTGTACCAACGCGTGACTAGTCGGGTGAACCCGTCGGAGAGGAATTCCGGGGTTGTCGTCGACACGAGGATCGAATGGCAGCTTTGGATCCTCTTCTGCAGCATGATAACGCCACATATCAGAGGGGGTTGCAGCGCCTACAGTTCAAAGATGAAAAACTGCAGTTCAAAAATGAAAGGCTTTGCACTTTGCGACTTTCACCACTGCCCAAAGAGGAAAGAGCACCTTAAGGGGCATGAGTTGCGTTCTGACGACGAGGTGAAACCTGCCGTTCGGTCTTGGTGTCGACAACAACCCCGGAATTCCCCTCCGACGGGTTCACCCGACTAGTCACGCGTCGGTACAATGCGTGGAAAGGGATGGGGACTATGTCGAAAAGTGAATAGTGCATTACATAGAGGAGAAATGGGAGTATCAGATACAAAAAGAATTTTGAAAATCGGTTAGAAAATAAAAAAGTTACAGCCATGGAGGCATTACTTTTCAGCCCACCCTCGTAATTGAACTATTTGGGGAATAGAGGCTTTTATTATTACAAAATAATTACAAATTTGACAATGCAAAAGTAGGTCTAAGACTATGCAAGAGGCCTGTGCAAATCAGGGCTGTGGAACGTAACTGAAACGTAACGAAATAACGATATTAATAGCGGTATTATAATGCTTAACGTAACGAAATTTCTTAAAGCGGGATAATAACGGAAACATAACAAAATCTGGCTGCGGAGTGTAACGGAAACGTAACGAAATAACAATATCAGGGCTGTGGAACGTAACTGAAACGCAACGAAATAACGATATCAATAGCGGTATCATAATGCATAACGTAACGAAATTTCTTAAAGCGAGATAACAGAAACATAACAAAATCTGGGCTGCGGGAAACAATAATCATATATAATCAGGAGTGTTGGGGATCTGGAGGAGTCCATTGATAACAGGGAGGTGACTGACATTAAAATGTTTTGTCATTCAAGCATGAACTCATACAAAAAAATAAAAATTGTAGAAGCCAATTGAGCTTCCAGGGCCACTATTTACATACATACATACATACATACATACATACATACATACACACATACAAACGCAAATTCACATTATACTGTATATTTTATAATCTCCTCATGTCATGTTATCTCTTACTATAACATGACATGGGAAAATTATATACATTATATTGTATTATTAAAACAATTACATTTTTTATCGTTAGTTATACTTATGTATAAGGAAATTAATTTTAAAAATATCACTTTTAGTAAAAATCTGGATTTTCCTGATTATAATACGAGGTTAAAGAAGAATTTAAGAACTGCTAAATCAGTAAAACAAATAGGTTTAAATACTATAAAACATCAAATGATAAAATAATGGAATTTAATTCCATTAAAAATTAAGATTGTAAATAATTTTTATCAGTTTAAAGTATTGTACAAATAGTGGATTTTTTTTTAAATATACAACAATGTCGTTTTCTGCGCCTAATTTTTTATTTTTTTTTTAATTTCTTTTTGTTTTTCTTTTCTTTTTGTTAGGAGCTTCCTTGTTAAGATATTGTAATCTTTTGAAGCATCCTTTTTCAATTCCGCTTTCCTTTTTGTATTTTTTGAATTGAAATAAAAATTTTATTATTTATTATTAATATGACAAGCTACGTAATGTCACTTCCCTGTTATCAATGGACTCCTCCAGAACCCCAACAGTCCATTCGTAATGAATTCGTCGGGCCGCTTTTTCATCTACATATATGTACTCGTAATTGCTAATCCAATTCATTTCCAAATATACAAAAACAATAGACATGGGTAGAAAACAAACTAACAAAATACACAGTTTTTTTAAGTATCAAGTTGCTGAAGATTTATCAGAATGTACAATCTGTGGAGGAAAAGTAAAGGTAACCAGATAATTAAAAGTTTTCTTATTAATCCTATAATTTTCTGATCCATTATTTAAACCTATATAACTACTAATACTGTTTTCAGGGAAAACATGCAGGAAATATGAATAAGCATATAAAGCGATATCACGATACCTTGTTGCAAGACACCAAAGAACAAGAAAATGGCGTAAGTCAAAGAACTTCTTTGGTATCTTCTGAATCAGACTCAATACCACCGAAGAAACGCCAGCGTGTGATAAAAGAAACCGGAGATGCTATCACAATCAAACTAAACAAAAAAACATTTTTAGATGGTTGTGTGGATTTAGTAACAGTTGATGGGCGTCCATTCAGCTGTCTGGAGGATTCGGGCTTTAAAAAAATCGTCAGTCCAATCCTAGAGGCCTTTAACATGAGTTTGGACAGAAATTCAGCAGCATCACTCGTACAAGAAAAAGCTGATGAACTGAGAGAGACAATTAAAAGCGAAGTCAGTGGAAAGTTTGTCTGCGTAAAAATGGACATTGCTACTAGACTCGACCGAAGTGTTTTAGGGGTTAATATTCAGTTTGTCGGAAGCGAAGGACTACAACTTAGAACGTTAGCTATTAAAGAAATGAGAAAACGACATACTGGAGAAGAAATTTATCGTATGCTTAAAGAAATACTAGAACGTTACAGCATTCCTGTTTCACACATCTATTCCATAACAACTGACAATGGTAGCAATATGATCAAAGCAGTTCAGTTCTTTATGGATTCACACAAGGAGAGTGATAAAGATGCTGAAGTGTATCCTGATCTCTACGCAATTGAGGAGGAAACTGATAACATGATCGAGGTTGAACTCGAAGATTTGGCTCTTGCGAATATTTCTTCACTCCAGTCATTGACAACAGGTGTGCGATGTGCTGCACATACCCTTCAGCTTGCAGCAAAAGATGTATTGAAATCACGCAGTATCAGAGACATTATCAGCATTTCCCGAAAAATTGCCAAAAAATTGAGAACGCCTAACATCATGGCTGTAATTCAACAGAGGAAACTCCATAAGCCTATCATTGACGTTGAAACAAGATGGTGCTCTACTTACGATATGATAGTTCGATTGCTAGAATTGCAACAATTCTGTCAAGATATGGATGCTATCAATACGGATTTGCACATGCCTTCCGCAATGTGGGATGATGTTGCCGTCATTGTGAAAGTTTTACATCCTGTCAAAGTGGCTACGCTGCAACTACAAGAGGAAAATCTGACACCTGGAGAATTCCTGAAAATTTGGACAACATGCACGTTAGATTTACAGAGGAACTGCAGAGGCATTCAGTTAGCTCAAGACTTGCTAAAATCCCTTGACAACCGTCTAAAAGCAATAATGGATAACAATGCGGTCCTCCTTGGAATTTATTTTGATCTGCGATACAACGTACTGCTTAATCCTCGTCAAAAACAAAAGGCACAAGATTTCGCCATCGAAATTGTTAAGGGTATCGAAGATCGAAGACGTATGACCAGGAGTCCCGAGGAAGTCCAAGCATTGAGGGAGAGTAATCCTGCAATTCAGTCTGCATCAACATTAATCTGCGATCCACCTATCCCTCATGATGAATTTGAAGCTTTACTTGCGAGAAAAGATGAAGAGAGAAGAGGAACTTTGTCATCTACTAGCAGGGATCTACGACACCATCTGTGGGAATTCGAGCAACTTCCTCGTTTACCACAGTCATCAAACATTTTTCAATGGTGGGCGAAACAGATGTCAGCTAGTCCTCTTGCTGAGATAGCCGGAATTGCCATTTCATTACCAATGACTCAAGTTAGCGTGGAACGATTATTCTCGGCGTTCAGATTTATTGTTTCTTATACCAGATCAGCATTAAGTGACAAAAATTTGGATAATATTTTGTTTGTTAGAGCAAACTCAAAATGAATGTATTGCTAATTAAATGCAATGATGTGTACATTATAACAGTCTGTTTTTGTCTTCTATCACTACAGTACGTTATCCATACAGCAATAATAGTAATCCAAAGCCAGTGTTGCCAGATTTAGTAACTTTTTAAATCGGTTGTCCTTGTTTTCATTGTTTTGTGCATTGTTTAACAATGTCCAACAAAAGACAAGGGCTTTAAAAAAGTTACTAAATCTGGCAAATTAATCAAATTACTGAAATAATGTTTTATAAAGCAACATAAAATGCTGTTATATCGAAGAACAGTTTAAGTTTTTTTTCTATCAAATTAAGTTAAAAACTTAAAATTATCCAGATAAATTATTATGTACAATTGGGATTACTTGAATGTAGTATCAAACATTGTGTACAATAGATTCAGCTACACATGAATTTGACTCAAAAAAGTAAAAGAAAAAAGTACTTTAAAACGTTATGATAACGTTATTTTCTAAGATAACGATATCAAGTAACAAAAAAGCATAACGTAACGAAACTTAATAACAAAATGCGTAACGTAACGTTATAACATAACTGAAATAAATTCGTTCCACACCCCTCCTTTAAAACGTTATGATAACGTTATTTTCTAAGATAACGATATTCAATAACGTAACACTTTTCATAACGAAATCAAGTAACAAAATGCATAACGTAACGAAATTTAATAACAAAATGCGTAACGTAACGTTATAACATAACGTAAATCAATTCGTTCCACAGCCCTGGTGCAAATGTACTATTCCACCATTTCAATTTATTTTCCTTTCTATCTGTGTCTTGCAAAGACCTCTATCTGCAATAGATGCTTAAAACAGTAGTATTCTTTTTGAATCAATAGATAAAATGCTCTTTTACTTCCCCGTTTTCTAAACGAATTTGGACATACATTACAATTTTCTAGATAACTGCAATAACACCGAAGCCAACGTTGAAGATGTGTATACATGCTACATAAATACATGCGCAGTACGAACTTCAATTTTAAAAAAGGGCTGGTTCTTAAAATTAACCATGGCAAATTTTATAGGAAGAAATTTTCGATAACCCAGAAAGATTCAGGCCCCAAAGATTCCGAACAGAAGAGGCTGAACGAATAAAGAAATCTAATTTGATAATAATATACAGTACCTTGCAATGCACACACAAAAATTTTCAACAAGCAATTTCTTCTAGGGCTCGTTCATTCCAATCTAATGCAAAGCAATCACGAGTTCCAGTATTCGAACAGCAAAATGCAAAATAAATGACGCATTCCCCTTTAATGTTGCAGTTTCTCGACAAGCAATAGCAAAATTTCAATTCAACAAAATATCATTCGCAAGCATTTGCTACGGGCGAATCATTCGGACAAATTTCAGCACCAAGGTGTGATTCCTAAGCAAAACTTACAGATTGAGGCAATTATAAACTTTGCTATTAACCACAGCAGAAGACTCATTCGGGAACAGATTGGAATTTTCCAGAATGCAATCATCATCCATCCTCGTAAAAGTAGGGCAAACTACTTCACCGGTGGGAATACGAAAAAAAAAAAGAGAAAGTGACTTTCGAACTACTGTTCCATATCGGCAATCAGTAACAAAACGGTTGTGAAAGACGACAAAGCCAATCCTTACTCCAAATGTCACGGGTAAAAATCCCGAAGAGGGAAGCCATCAAATATTCAGAAGAATATATTGGAATAAAAAAACAATTCTGCAGTCTCTCAACTGTTACTTATTTAAAAAGATAAATTTTTCATGAATAAAAATTTAATTTCGTCATCCGCGCTCGATAATCAAGGCCTTAAGAAGAAGCCCGCACGGAGTTTAATTACGACTATGAAAATGAATGTTTAATTAGAAAACAAGTAAAAAATTTATTGCAAGTTAAAAACGCTTACTCTCCAATAATTCTCTTTCTCATGATTTTTACGTATAGAGGAAGAAGCTTCGAGATTTCTTCTCACGTTTCCCTGCAAGATTGGTAGTTTCCGAAGAACATCTGTATTTCGCTTCTACGGCCTAAATTTTTCCGATTTTTTTAACCTCTGTCTCCTCAACTATTCCTCCAAGCATTTCATTTGAGACAGGAATGTTTCAAATTGGTACAGGAATGGTCCGAGCGAAAATTCATGGTTTTGATTGGGACTGGTTGTTCGTAATTCGATCCCACTGAGTGCATTTTCCCGACACTCCGTGGGATCCAATTCATCCCGACACTTTCTCCCACGGAAACGCTGCTTGTAACGTGCATCTCTGACATCCGCCATTTTTAACACAAGCTATCGCGCTACCATCTGGCGGCGGAGTTTGCAACTTCACACAACACGAGGCGGAAGGTTCAAACTAGAATTTCTCAAAATTTTAGCCGCGTAGAGGCATTGTTTTGCGTAGAGTTAAATTGCGGCACATTATTTTTCGAACGCTCCTTGTATAATGAAGATAAGCAAAACTAATTCACAATTTTCACAGGTGGTCAATAATAAACAAATGGACAGGAAGAATCCACAATGTCTTCATTACTAAATGCACACGATGAACTCTGTCATGTTAGTTGACAATTCTGCCCAAAATTATTCGCAATCTATTACGACCACATCAAAATACTTGAATGAAGCATCTCTTAAGTCCTAGGCTACAAGCGACCTCATGACTTGGAAAACGAGTGGTCTCCACATGGTCTTTTTAGAGATATGGCGTGAATATGATGGTCTTTCGCCAGCGCATATATGTCTCGCCTCTATCAGAGAAACTACCGAGAAGCTAATTTATTGATGAAGTTTTAACTCTGAAGGGAATTTCAAATTTGCAGAATTCAAAAATTAACTTTCCTATCTTCATTATTAGCCGAGGAAAAAAAATTCGCAGAAATACTTTCTGAGCGACCTAGATATACTCAAGCTTCACCTTTATCATCATCCCACCTGACTACTTAGCTTTCCGCAATCTTCTTATCACCAGCGCCACTACTGGATAGAAAGTAAAACAGGAAAAAAATACACTTTATTATCATCGCTTCTCAACCTTTAAAAAAATTTTTCACGACGATTTCCAGATAGAGTCGGATTAACCTCGATGACGAAAGAAGGTTCAGGGAGAAAGCTTTGCTGCTTCTGTCGCTTCCCTGATAAGCGCCACCTTTCCTATTCTCCAGCTGCTTGAGATCACAGCAGTATGTAATAACAATAAGAAGAGAAATAATAATAAAGAAAAACGTATCGCTCGAATGATGTTGTAATTCAAGAACAATGGATCGACTTCCTATGAGTTGACCTTTTATATCCTCTACAAAATCCCTCTCAAAATCGTGGAATCCCGTCTCTTGTGAAATGTTATAAACGGTATCGAAGAACAAAGAAATATGACATCCAGACCAATATATCCATTAAAGGTGATATAGCGTTTACAAATCTGCAACAGTCCTATTAAAACTTCAAATGAGTAGATGATATAAATGTAAAGAGTTGCCCATGAAGTCTACAACTCCAATTGCAATACCACCATACGATCACAACGAAGCTACAAATAGTTTTTAAGGGTCTTTTAAAGTTAAATTTAAACCGGACCTTAACACTAGATCTTATATAACCTAACGAGCGTATAACAAAAAGGCAATAACAATCAAGTCCAAGAAGAATTCTAGATCAATAACAATGATTTTGAAAAAAATCCTTCTTATTTGATTTAAAGATGAAGTGCATACCTTTGTTTTTATAAATAAAGATCCATCAACCGAAATTCCTTCTTAACACATGATTCTGTCAGAAGTTAAAGAATCGACAGCTTTATGAAGATCGATGTAGATCATATGAAGTTGCTCTTGACAATCAACAGCTTGAGTAATCTCAAAGAGTCAGATCAATAAGCTTACTTAAAGTGGAGTAAGCTTTCCGAAAACCATGTGTAATGAAACTTTGACATAGGAATGCAATTGAGAATAAACGATGAAATTAAGCACTTGAATCAATACATTTAAGACTGTAATAGCTCGAAAATCGTTACAGCATTTGGGTGAAGTCTGGCAATTTTCCAGTCTGATGGATAAATTCCAATCTATCAAATTGTAGATATAAATAATTGCTATCACAATAACTTCTAAACAAGTTTGTTTTTGAGAAACCAACGAAGAGCTTATTATTACGAGCCTTTAGCTACAGAGAACAATACACGTTTCGTCTGCCGTTTGCCGATAACTTGAACTCGGATTAACTTTTTCAAATTCAGTTTTTAAACAATATGATCATTAAAGTCTTAACTCAGCTGTATCAACTTTATAGGCATTTTCGTAGATTCTTTCAAGTCTAGTGCGGTCTAGTGCAAAAAGGTTTTTACCTGTTCCCTATGAACTGAGCTTATCCGATGTTGATCGGTTGCAAAATCAGGTACTTTTACAGAAAGTCAAGGCAGATTAGACTGGACCTGTCCCTTCTGAATGAAAATAGGGTAGCAGATATACGCTTGGGATGTGCTATTCACGTGCTCAACTATAACTTAAGTCTAAACCTTTAAGCACTAGACTGTACATACTTTGATTGAGTGTACTGGCAAAGAATTGCAGATTCTCTCTTTGAACAAGTTGTTGGTGTGATACCAAACACTTGTAGGGGCTTCGAAATCATATCTAATTCCATTTAATGCAGTAAAATCTGAGTATAACGGAAATTTTTTCTAATCTGTGAATTTGCAGACTAAATTTCATGTAAACCTACTTCCATATAACAGGACCTGTCTAACGCGGAAACGGGAAGGAAATACAGTAATTTAAGAGAAAATCAGTTATACAGGGCGACTCAGAAAGGTAGTTCAAGAATGAAATACCATGTACAGTTTGTAGCTGGGAACAATATTTTTCTTATAAACATGGGTCCGGAAATGCATCCTTACAGAGATAATGCAACTTGTACGAGGTAGGAATGGAAGTGCGTTACATGTAAAGTGTTCGTGTTCTCTCCTTTAAAAGAGAGGAAACGAAACATGTAACACCATTGTCGTACAATGGATCGCTTGACTAATGCGGAGCTGGCGGACATGCACAGGGTAATGCTACTGAAGCGGAAAGGATTTATCAACAGCGTTTTCCAGACCGTGATCACCCACATCGCCGGGCGTTTCAAACAATAGACCAATTTACATGTTCAGATCCTAATTTACATGGACCCTACCATTGAAGTCCGGGTAACGCACATCCATTCCTACCTCGTACAAGTTGCGTTATCTCTGTAAGGATGCATTTCCGGACCCATGTTTATAGGAAAAATTTTGTTCCCCGCTACAAACTGTACCTGGTATTTCATTCTTGACCTACCTTTCTGAATCATCCTGTATAAAAAGAGAATCAGGGGGCATTTAGTCTGGATTCTTTATCCCCGGCGCCAACCAGCAGATAAGTCGGAAGCAAAAGCCAGTCACTAGCCTTATATGCGGTTACTACATTACATATTGTGCAGTGTTCATATTGCTGCGGTAACAGACAGTCTTCCAGGAAGAAACTGGCCCTTGATTTAAACAAAAAAAATAAAAGTAATAGATGCCAGAGAAAGAGATAATATAAGTGTTAACCAATTTGTAGAAAAAATTTTTAAACAGAGACAGAAGCCAATCTTTTAGAAATAACTGAATTTACTCGAATAATGGAATAAAATCTTAAGTAATAAACTAGAGGATACTCTTTTACCACAACAAGGCAACAAGAAACGAAAAAATAATAAATGAAAAATAAGGTAAAAAAAACAAGACAAAAAACTAAAGAATAAGGAAAAATACGACCTGTAAGCGCTTTTCGAAAGCCTTGCTTTCATCGTTCAGCAGCCCAAGGGAT
>JAHWFO010009247.1:326797-360347 GCA_023313115.1 Rhysida immarginata | reverse complement strand
TCACTCCATAATCCCTTTCAACATGTCAGGTTTAATATTTAAAATTTAATTCTATCATTTCTTCCCAAATAATCTCTTAAGATTACCAGATTTAATCAGATTAATTTTTTGAATGACACAAAGAAAAACATCAAAATAGAGCTAATACATTCTTAAAGAAAATATTTTTTCATATACAATTAAAAAAAAAAAAAGGGGCGGGGGTTCGCGATCGAGCAATTCATATTTTAATAAAAGGCGTTCTCTGAAAAACATTTCACTCATCAATAATTTTTCTTCTCTTTAAAGCAGAGCCTCAATAAAAAAAATTTCCCTTTGCTCAATTCCTTTCTCCACACTAAGTAAGAACGAAGGTACAGTCGAAGCAAATGATTAAATAAAGAAAGAAAACCCTTATAAAAAGACAAGATTCACATTACAAAAAAGCTTAAAAAAAAGCAGCTTTACGAAGAATTTTACGAAGCAGTTTTCAATCTTAACTTGATTTTTAACGTAGGTGAAGATGCTTTTAAAGCAACGAAGACTCAACAAAAGAATTTTTTAAACCCCTTTAGCCCTTCGGAAACAAAAATGCTTGAACTTTTACCTTTCGATAGAAGAAGAATAAACAGCGATGAGGCTGATACGACTCTACTAAAGGATAAGGCCATTCAAACCTTCGCCTACTCCAAAATGTCATTTACTACCCAGCCACGTTGCTCGATCTAATTAATCATCGTCAGACACGGCTCTGCTATCAGCTTCAAAGATGGTGAATCCCACCATACAAGACAGGAAGTGTCAGTTTCACATTATTTTAAAGCCTTTAAATTGGATGTGACTTCAAAGCAGCGGTCATTCCACAAGTATCAAGTACTAGGAGGTGGCAAAGTCATATGGACTGGCGTATCGGCTTTTGAAAGGTAATGTAATAATGGAAATGCCACGTAAAATAAGGAAAGGGTTAATATGATGCAGGGCTGATTTGGCATATGAAACAGTTTAAATTCGTCTGTAATAGGAAGCAACCTTTATCTGATACCATTCTCAGAATAAGAATGATGTTAAGACAGCTGATGATGATGTATAACCTTTTCTTATGTTCCTTAAACCAAGACACAGCCAGTAGCATAAATGAGGGCAATGTCATCATACTGCGGAAATATGTCATCTGTGGAATCTGGTGGCTCAAAATTTGTTTATATTCCTTGCCAACAACCTACTGCCTTTCAAGATTGTTATGGACATGCAGAAAAGTTTTGTAAGAAGTCACTTCTTCATAAACACGACGAGTCTGTTTAATGCCTATCTGCCTCTGTTAGTCAGCTTTATTCCGTCCACCATGGTATTCAATCGTAGCTCTCGATAAACCTAATAAACTGGCGATTTGTGTCATGTATTTGTCCTCTTTGAGAGTCGGTAAGGTTTGGACCACGGTATATAGGTATTCATGGTCATCGAGCTCCATTGTTAAAATGAAGCTGAAGTTTCTAGCTCCCCGTAGGGCGGGAACTCTACTGAAAAGTGGCGCTGCGTGTACAATCTGCCCAACGTAAAGCTCTAGATTAGGAAAGTACGGCAAACTTTCTCCGCGCCGCCATTGTTGGCCCAGTTGGCCCTATCAATTGAGTTACGCTTACACTAAAATTCGGCTAAAATGCAATTTTTTAAAAAATTTTTCGTATTATTATCGGTTGGAAATTTAAATGACAATCAATAAATTTTGTAACTGTTGATTTTCCTTTAAATTTTGTTTTCAAATAAAATTTTCTTTATATAAATAATTTTCTCTATAAATTTTCTCTATGTTAGGGTGAGGTGATTTAATGATAACTAGAGTAAGTTTTTAGTTTTTTTTACCTCAATTATGAAGGGTTAATAAAAGAATAAATTAATAAATTTTAAAATACATGCTACGTGTAAGTTTTTTTGTAATTTTATTCGTCAAAATATAAATTTATAAAGTTTTATTAAAAAATAATTTAATAAACTTTTATCAAATTAATTTTTATATGTATATCAAAACTTCAATTTAAGAGTTATTTTAATTTTATTAAATTATAAATATTATTAAATTATAATAATAATAATAATAATAATAATAATAATAATAATAATAATAATAATATTACAATTATAAAAGTATCAAAATATAATTTAATAAAATAGGATTTGTTAAATTGAAGTTTTGATATAAATATAAAAATTTATTTTGATAAAAAATTTATAAAATCAATTTGATAGAAAATTTCAAAAATTATAATTGGAAAAAAATGATATCTTGATAAAATAAAATTCACACACAAAAAAGTGAGTGTATTTTAAAAGTTATTAATTTTCATAATGTTGTGAAAAATCTACTACAAACTTATTCTAGTTAAAACTTTCTATATTTCATTTTCGTTATTCAATTTTAAACGTTACATTCAAGTAATGATGAGTGATAGTTAACTTCGCTAAAAAAAAAAATAAACTAAACCTAACGTCTAAGTTTTATTTCAAGTTTTTTAATGCTCCTACTTTCACATTTCACAGACAGTTTAACCTTGTTAATTGAATTGTATTTTCTTAAAAAAAACTATATTCGACTTGTAAAGAAAATTTTCAGTAATTTTTCTTTAGTGCCACAATTGTGTGGAAAATTTATATTTTAAGGAATTTATTAACCTCCAGGGAGCAACAGATTGAAGGAGCATGAAGTGTTGCTTATTTGGATTAAAATTTTGGATGAAATAACGGATATTTCATTAAAAATTTAATCTAAACCGCATCCTCCACACACATTTCAATGGTAACTATCGCTGTGTTTGGGCCAACAATGGCTGACAAACTCCCGTGACTCCCGTTCTACCAATCAGCAGCTGCGGGCGGCACGGAAAAGGATTGCCGTACTTTCCTAATTTAGAGCTTTAGCCCAACTGCGCCTGCAGCGCCACCCTATCGGCAGAAAGAAACTTTACTTTCGTATTCAATTTCAATGAAAATCTCTATCGCTAATTGCGGTCGGAATAGTGCAATCTATGCGGCACTTGGCGCGATCTGTTTTCCTTAGCTTCTCGAAACAATGGAAATGGCCGAAGCTCGATGACCATGAATATCTATAGACCGTGGTTTGGACATAAAGCTCAATTATCATCACGATATCCACAAATATATACCTCAAGTTGAAAACGTATAAATACAAAAATCGTCCTTCAGAAAATGGCACGGCTCCTCTCGGATTTCAATTACGATCATTAGAAACTAGAGAAGGAACCCCGACACTTTTCTAGATTCATTTTTAATTAACGTCTCTTAAATGCTGATCTAGATTTAGGTATCTTACCCATTAATACGATCCATCATCCTATCACCGTGCACATCGAATTTAATCATTCAAAGATGTCCTTCCTTATTCACGTTTCGGTTTTTGTTTACAAAAATAATTTTTAACTAATTGGATGGATCGATCACCTTACATCATTCATCTCTGACATAAGGAGAGGGTGCATGAAAAATGTTTCAATTAGTGGATGGGATCACTTAAGAACACACTGGGTATATACAACATAAATATTTTTCTGTAACATGAAAGCTTTTCACTTTCTTCCAAAATAGAGTTCTAAATGCAAATGCCTTTAGGAAAATGGATTGCTTTCTACAAACAGGCAAACGCAAATAAGATCTCATCGTCTTTGTTTTGAACTCACCGAACACAAGAATAATAAAGCGCATTTAAAGTAAAACTTACAAAGCAATATTGAGATTAGAGAAAAAATATAGGTGAGCTATATCAATGTCAACAAATGAGCTTATAAACATATCGACTTCTTAATTTAAATCTTAAATTCTGAATTCCCAAAGGAACAACCGAGTTGGAGTTCTGCAGTTTCCTGCGTAAACCAATGTTAGAAGGAATGTATATCTAAGGCAGCTTAAATAAAAAGTTTGCTCTAAAATTTTGTTTTGGAATTTAAGTGAGGACTTCTTTATAATAAATACTTATTGGAATTAAATCATATTTAAATACATTACCTCGGAGGCAATAGGAAGAACACACAATGCACTGTAAGTTCCATCACGCGATTATAAGCTATATATCTTTCTAATGAAAATTTTTAATAAATTCTAATTACAATTAAAAAACTAAGAAACTATGATCTAGAATTGCCTCATATGAAGGAAAATCCTCATACCACAATAGAAACGCCGGATACCTAATTCGAAGGCTATACCTTCATTTTCAAAGGCAAGATTGACACTAACCATAAAATTTATCTAATTACATTGTAATATAGGTCACAAAAAGGGAACATGAGATAAATGGCTAGAAATTATTGTCATTCATTGAGCTCAACAGAAGGAGACATCAGAGATGACATACATTACGTGATATTGAGAATGCAACATCATGAACGCGTGCGTAGAAAATGATAAAAATCAGCAAACAGAAAGAGACAATAAATGATGTTTATTACAACATGATACATCTATACACAGAGGACAATACCGCGTGATCAGTAGGCTCTAGGACCACCGTGGGCGGCGAAACATCTAGGTAGAGAATCAATGGGTGTGCGGATGTCCATTCCCTGTCAACCATTTGCCCCAGACGTGTTCGATTGGACTGAGATCAGGGGAGACTGCTGGCCAAGGAAGCACCTGTGTACCTTGCAGGGCATGTTGGCTAATGCGTGCCGTGTGCGGTCGAGCATTATCCTGCTAGTAAATGGCACTGGGCACTTGCTGAAGGAAGGGTAGTGTCACCGGCGCAATACCTCATCCACGTTTCGTTGGGACGTCTAACTGCAATCAATACGGACCAGAGGTGACCTGCTATTGTAGGAGAATGCGCCCCAAACAATGATGCCGCGTTCTCGCGGGGTGTGCTATTCCACAGCTGCGGCCAGATTGGACCTGTCACCACGTTGGCACCAAACTCTTACACGGCGAATGTCATTGCTGAAACAGAAGCGTGACTCGTCTAAGAACACAACCCTGCGCCATTTCACTGTTCACGTGGCTGTTTCTCGACCCCATTGCAAACGAAGGCATCTGTGACGTGGAGTCATTTTGCGACTGTTGCACAAGTTATATCTGTACGTAGTCCGGGACAAACACAAACATCCATGCCCACGGCAGGATTCGAACCCACGACCAGGTGGATTCGAGAACTAGAAAGCTTACGCCCTAGCCCTCTCGGTCACCTGGCCGGCACCAATCGAAGAATAATGGTCCTGGACGATATGGGAGCATCTAGGGTGTCCTGAACATGCTGCAAGAGGTCGACGGAAGTGTCCTGGGGGTTCGCCTAAGCTTGCCGCCGGATGCAAGCTTTGATATTGGTCGGGCATTAACACAAACAAAAAACCAACAATTTTGATTGTGTACTTGAGCTATCTCTGGGGCCGCACTGGAACCTCTCAAACGCGCCACATTCCTTTGTTCCATCCATCTTTGCCACACCAGATGCATCGAGGACGCGTGCAGGTTCGACGAAAGGACCAACCTGCCCTTCTGAGTCCGATCGCCATACCCCTCGTGAAATCGTTTGTCTGCTGGAACTGCCTTGGTTGACGACGTCCTGGCATTCTCTGTAACTAAACCTTTCCTCAACAACCAGAAAAAAATTAGAACACGATTTCTGTACAAGACAGAAATTAGCAGACGTATTGCCAATTATGCAAATTCCTTCCCTTATATCGCATTCAAAATGCGCGGGAAAGCTGCGAAATTCACCTCATTCACACATCTCTGTGAGCTCGATCAATCCTACAATTTGCATATTTCTCTGCCCATTCGTTCATGGTGTTGCATTTTCAATGTCACATAGTGTATAAAGAACACAAGACTTGTTCCAAGTATATAGTATCTTCCTTGCCCTACTAGGCCGCACGTTGTCAACAGTTACTCGTGCACAGAATCGTAGTGAAAAAAAAACAACATGAAACCAGGAATGGTAATATTATTATCAAATAGCTTAAAATAACAGAAATATAATAAAAAGATTTATTATCAAAACAGCAAATTTTTTTGTTTTTATTTGCCTTGTTTTCACGTGCACAATACTTCGAAATTCTACGATCACTCTTGCCTAAATCACAAATCTACAAGAACCAAAATAATAAACTCGGTATATAGGAGATGGGGCCTACTTCGGGCGATGATTACTGGCTGAGCCGATTCTGGATGGGCAGCTTCTAGCGGGAATCTCGAAGGTCGTAATATTTCTGTTTTTATCCATGACCATTTTATAATTTTTTTATTATTATTTATTAAAAACACTTGATATCATCCTATATAATATTTTTCTTCTTTTCAACTTCAGCTTTACTAAAGAGATCAAAACGCCGGGCTTCCTCAATAAACAACAATTTTCAATGAGTAACGGATTGCTGAGATACCAGTTACAATAAAACGGGCACATTTATAAAATTAATAAATAAGAAGGAAAAAAAAATGCTCTCCTTTGAAACGCAAACATTTCAGCTTACCTTCTAGGCACCGGCTCGGATTGGTCCTTGTTGAAATTTGAGTTACAAAAAATTCCAAGTGGTAAGGAAACAACTTCAACACAAGATGAAAACAAACCGCGAAAGAAAAAAAAAACATGTGTCTAATATTTCAAGCAAAATGGAACTTACCTGAAAAAAAGAGAGAACAAGAATAGAAGTTAATTATTAATCAATGCATTAGCTATTTATATCTACCTAATTTAGATATTTTATTAGTATGGCCTATAAGTAAGAATTTATCTTTAAACTTTGTCAAATGAAAGAAACAGAAATGGAATGGACAATCGCACAAGGCTCCCAACTTTATCATGAAAAGAAAAAAAAAATGAAAAAATTTAAACTCAAAATTGACTTATTACAGGCAAACAATTTATTTACAAAATTGTTACAAAAAGTGTATCTATTCCACTTTGCACATAAGCAGCCGCTTGAATACTATTATCCTTGTAACCCAATGAAGGCGGGAAATAAAGTCGAAATGGTTGGTTCCATTAAACCAAATCTTGTTATATTGAAAGGCTTTAATTCTTTTTGTTACTGACAGACTTTGTTTTGTCTTGTTTTGTGTAAGGAAAGAAAAGACGAGTCACGCTGCAGAACGTCATCTACCGGAGTGTTGTCATACTGTAAAGTTCGGCCGTGAAAGGGCGTTATTACTCGTGATTTGCTCCACTGGTTATGGTTGAATACCCAAAGAACATCCGAAGGGCCAGTATGGTCCTAGACCGATCAGGAGGTCCTGGGAGCATAAAGAGTAGTATTTCGCACGATTGAACACAAACTCTTCACTTGTGTGATCTAACAGTCGCCGTTTCTGCTCTTGACACGCTTGAAACTTCGTTGACCACTGGGTCACTCACCACAAGCTCAATTGCAGCAACGCGCTGGCGAAACCCATACAGCGCCGAGCAACAGGACTGCTTCCTCTGCCGCCTTTCCACTGTTTCTCAACAGTCTGCTAACTCCCCATTATCTCCAGTTGCTGCTCATTTTTAAGATTTTCAAGAAAATGTTAAGTTCTAATAACTATCAATTCTAAGAAATGCGCGAGCAACAGGAATTCTATATATCGTTACAAATTCCATTTTGTAAGCAAGCTGCTTTGCAAACTGCATTTTGAAGTTGCAGTGACCTCTTCTGTAAACCAGAGAAATGCAGCAAGAGTCCAGACTAATCAGCAGAATCATCTTATGGATTCTTTGTGATTGTTATGTGTAGTTATGAAATAAAAATAATCGTCTGGATATCGTGCGGTTCCTACGCTGCGGCAGCAGTTCCAAGGTTTGTCAATGAACCTTGCCACAAAGCCCTAGCTACAACTGCTTGTTTTGAAGACATCACTATCTGCTACAAACAGAAGAGTGGGTTCTCCGTAACAGGTCTCCGATTAAAAGTGTTGGTTCAATGTATACCTTTCTTTTAGGGGAATGTACTATTTCTAAAGAAGGTCGCTCATCTCAGTAATCTTTTTTTTTTATTTATTAAAATTTCTTGTTAATCACAAAAGAGAAAAAAAAATCACGCTATATATCCCTCCCTCCAAGATAAAGATATTTTCAGGTCATTAATTAATTAACTCTTATTAATAATAAATAGTTGTTACATTTTCACATGCTTAATCGTGTTCGATGACCTCCCCTTTAAAGGTGTCATTCATGAAATTTCCTCTTAATAAAATCCTGACTACAACTAAATGAACTGAACAATAATTGGTGAACATACAAAAAGCAACTTTCAAAGGCTGCACCAATCACGACTTATTCCTGCACCACTCTCCTTAACCTCAAATTTTCACAACACAAAGGAACTCGATTCAAAGAAGCTTAACTATTCATGGAATGACGGCCGTTAAAGACCTCTTCGTTTTTTGTTTTAAGAGTTCTCTCCCCTTCACTTCTCGGTATAATTAATCAAGGTATCCGACAACAACAACAACAACTACGGAACCTTCGACCCACCATCAGCTCAAAAGGCCATTTCACCTTCACTCCAAGTTGTTGTTGGCAAACAAAAAAAGCCACCACCGTGATAAGCATTGCAAAGGTGGTTGGTGTTGGTAGGGGGGAAGACTTAACAGCTGCATCCCTTAACCCCTTCAGTTCCTTATTTTGGAATGTGGGCTTCACCTCCCTGTTAACTCCTCAAAGCAAGAGCGATCGCAAATCAAACAGGCGTTCGAAACTCGTTTCTTTTAAAGACTACACACAAAAGAGCCTCGTAATCCCAATCTCTCCGTTTAAAACCATCGTTTCTTTTTTTTTTATTTTTATTTTATTTTTATCTCCCTCAAGATTTGTTCGCAGAAATCATCTCCATAACAATTAGCCCGAGAGGCAAATCGATTCGGGATTAGAAAATTCAAATGAACAATAAGAAATATAAAAATATTTTTTATGAATCTGCATATTCTCAAAGTGTCTCGAAAACAAACGATTACTTCAAGAGCTTTTCTCTGTAGACGGTTTTTGAAATCTAAACTCGACGACTCTAATGAGAAAAATAAAAACAAAAGCAAAGCTTTTAAGAATAAATAAAAAATTTTAATATTTTATGATAACCATAAACAATAGTCAATAAGCCAGCATAGGCACTATTTTCTTTTTCTATAAAAATATTTACATCGCTATTTTCCGTGACAGCAATATTTTGCGGTGCTAACTTTAACATGAGAGTCGGTCATAGAAGTCGGGGTGCAACAGTAAACAACAATGGAAGCCACATTCTTGTAAAGACACCCAAACCAATTTAACCCGTGCAGCATTCCCCTAGATGAGCCCTAATCCAGATTACTAGCCCACAGCATCCAGCTACAGCAGAAGGTTTCAACCGTTGCGTCCAAACCTCAAATTTCAAGATAAGGAAATCTGATGGTTCTCGAGTCCTTTGATAAGAACCCGCAACGCAGCATTTCGTCTATGTCTCGTGACTGGAGCTCTTCATGCAAACAGGGGGGACAGTACACTGAACATATGTAGCAGTGGCAGGAAAATATTCCGTGACGATGATTTCCAAAACGTGAGAAAGAAACCAAAACTGACAAGTGAAATGAATTTCTAAGAAAATTCTGGTATAATCTGGTAAGTCATAAGATCCACTTTTCACTTGCCGGCCAGGTGGCCGAGAGGGCTAGGGCGTAGGCTTACTGGTTCTCGAGTCCGCCTGGCCGTGGGCCGTGAGCATGGATGTTTGTTTGTCCCGGACTGCGTACAGATATAACCAAGCTGTGTAAAAGGCGCAAAATGACCTTAGTAGTCGACGTCAAAATTTCTAGACACCCCACCCCCAACTTTCCACTTGAAAACAATTAATCCAATAAAGCGATTTCAAAATAACGATCTTCATTTAGGACCCCATATCCACTTTACATTGGAATATAAATTGGCATGTTTAATTTCCGTGGGGACAGGTTTAGAAATTGGGTTACATACTGCAGTGGGACTTCCAAACCCAGTATTGGACCATCCAGTATATACTGGGTGCTTCAAAGGGTCTCGCTAATCTGCTTAATTGAATAATTCGTCAATGAGCAGCGCTATTATCGCCAAATGTCGTGAGCATGGGCAGTCCAGTGCCTTTAAAAATAGACCAAAGCCAATGCCAAGCACATTATGAGCATTAATTGCCAAGTTTGGATCAATGTCGTCAATAAAAAAAAATTTAGCAAGGACGCCCGACGACATCGCCGCTGCCAACACAATAATGCAGGAAAAGCTAATATAAATAAGGTTCATTAAGGCAAGTAATGAAGATTCCATCCCAATTCTACGAATTATAAAACAAAACTGAATTTGTAACAATGCACAGAATTCCTATTTTCTCGGAATTGAAAATCTTTAAAAATAAGCAGTAACTGGAGATAATGGAGAGTTAACAGACTATTGAGAAACAGTGGAAAGGCGGAAGAGGTTGAATGGCTTTCGGCAGCGCACTGCTCCGATCATCAAAATTCGCAGGTGGCTGTCGACGATCAACAGAAGAAACGCCGACTGCTAGACTACACCAAGTGATGAATGCCCAAGTTTTGCTTCAAGACATCCTGAGCAAAGAGCGAATTGCAACAACAGATTACCAAGTAGCTAATAACCCCACAGCGAGTCAAGCAAAAAGGTCAAAAAGCGCAGGTTGAGGCGCATGAAAATATATCTCAAGTTTCACACTTGCTTTCCGCTACCCGCTAGTTTTACACTAGTCAATAAAAAAATAGCAAGGACGCCAGACGACATCGTCACTGTCAACACAATAATGCAGGAAGAGCCATCAACACAACTGCCACCTCTATCAGCTGCTGAGTCGAGACCTCCCTGGACCTATACCACCATCCCGATACACAGTTGGCTATCTCCTAAATACGAGGCTAACTTGGAAATACACACAGATGGATCACACGTAGGTGAAAATACTGGAGGGGCTTTTGTGGCTTTTAGAGGCAAGGACGTTATAGGACAATCCTCCTTCAGCCTTCAGCCCACCTGTTCTGTCTTCCAGGCTGAAGTGCAAGCCATCTCTGAAGCTCTAGTGTGGCTGGCAGAATTCAAGGGAGCAGGCCACGACCGTATAGCCATCCTCTCTGACTCTGAGTCCGCTCTGATGGCTACTGTCGGCAATAAGACCACCGCTAAACAAGTGCTAATTGCTCAGCAGATTTTATCCAAGGTGAGGCAGCGCTTCGAAATTTCCTTGGTCTGGGTGAAAGCCCACATAGGAATACCTGGCAATGCTGCCCTGGCCTTTCCCGCTCGTCTCAACTCAGAAGTCCAGCCCTCCTTCCAGAGCTACAAGAAAACTCTACGCTCAAATATTATCACGACTTGGCAGGAGCAATGGTCCTCGAGTGTCAAAGGTAGACCTGTTTATAATTATATTCCTAAGGTCTCAACGGTCATGCTGAATCTGTCTTCGTATGCGGTCCAGTTCATTACAGGTCATGGACCATTTTTACAATACCTGCAGAGGTTTAAGCTAAAGGAAGATGACCCCTTGTATCCTTGCGGCAAGGGGTCACATAACCCGGACCATATTTTGGCGGACTGTGAAGAGCTACATGCATCACTCAAAAGAAAGGGTTACGCCATTTCTTATCAGAAGCAAACCTTGATGAGTTCCAACCTGTTAACAGACCTAATGCAGTTTGCGAAGTCTGCAATCTTTGCTCACTGTTTCTGAAAGGGGGCTATTCCTCTAGTATTACTTTCTTATTGGAATCACTCAGTATTGTAATAATTACCAATATTTATCATTTCTGACACGTCTTTAGGGGGGTAATATTTCATTAAAATATACATCTGTATAAGTGTGTATATATTCATGTATGCGTGTGTGTGAGTAAGTGTGGGTGAATATTTGTATGTATGTTTTTATGTATTTAAAGAAAAAAAAAAGGAAAGGGAGAAAACTGTTGTTGTTAGACCACCCAAACTGTATATATGTATAGTAAAAGGAGACTCGTTTATTGCATCGTTAGATAACTTTCTGTGAGATTCAACAATGCTTGGACAGAATAGTTTTGTTTTTTGTGATTGAATTTTCACCGTCGTTGTTACGCAAGGGTCTGCCTTATGGTCCCTTCATGTGTCTGCCTTATGGTCCCCTGGACTAGGAAGGCAGGGGCATCCCCCCAAACAATCAAAGTCCACAAGAACAATCTTTTTCTACGGTTTACATCCATTATCGACGATTTTAAATTATAACTTCCATAAACCACGATGACTCACTAACAAGCAAAAAATATTCGCATTCTGATGGCGCAATCCCACCAGAATCAAAGAGGAATGGAACGTTCGACGTTAATGACTTCCATTATTAATCACAATAAGGTAATTACTCGTGCTCTGGTAGCCATTAATTAGTTCAGTGTTTAATCATGATTAAACTATCAATTCATGATGGCTGGAGAAATCTCTTTTGACTCATTTTCGAAGCCCTTGCATTCGGCGACAGCAACGCTCTGGATCGCCAGGAAAATAGTCCTAGAGGTCCTGACTATAGGGATATTACCGCCCATGCAATCCGTGATGCTCAAAAATCAAATGAAGCATGATTATAAGTTTCTCAAACGAATCCTACAGTCTCCAAAAACAACAATTACCCACCGAAAAAAGGGTAAAAGAAATAATCGCTGCTCGTTAGCGGTCTAAGACAAAATAAGAGGGCTTAAATCGAATTTCCTAAATTCTAAAAAAAAATCCACATTCGTTCCTTTTCATCCTCAATTAATTTTGCCTTCGTCCCTACACGCGAAATTGACCAGAAACTCATCTCTCCATCAAACAACCTCCCTATTCCTAAATTCAATTTTTTCTCCCCTCATTACGTGGAGACATGCGACTTTCTTGATTCGCTTAATTACAAGTTCGATGCTCATGTCATGTTCCCCCACAAATGAATATCTCAAGATGAGACGGCTAATGAGCCCCCCGAAACCAGGTACAACACAAGCCATAGTTTAGTCCTCGACATTCTCTGTAACGAACCGCCACGTGACCCACTCATAAACTAGAAGATAATATGAAACTGAGTTAATTATTACTACAATGGTTTAGATGAGTATTACTCGCTGTTGTAATAGTGATGTCTGAAGTTCGTAACATGCATATGCAACGAGAGATTTGCGATGATCTAATCAAACTTAAATTACTATTGTAGCAATTTTAGCCTTTTCCATATGCTTACGCAACACGCTATGTATCGTCACAATAATTAATTATTAGAAATGTTGCCTGACTCAATTACCAGATAAATGGCTTGTGATTTATGTAACTCGTAATTAACAAGTTACGGGATTAATCATCTTTTAACATCCGTATCCTTCCGTTTATTTTCAAATATAAATTAAAACCAATAGCGATTCGTAAAGTTAATCAGGTCAAGGACCTGGGTTCTATTTCAAAATTATCTTCTGACCTTATGCTTTTATTTTTCTTATTTGCGTGGCATTCGTGGTTGCCACCTTTTCAAATTCGTTGAAAATCTTAAGGTTTTACCTGAGTGTGATCTGGTGTTCAGGTTTGGATTCGGTTGCTTTTAAAGTTCAAAAGAAGATCACTCAAAATACTAATTTATTCTCCTCATTGCGACGGTCCGTAGTTCCCCTTGAGAATCTTCAAGATAAGGCCCTTCGCCAATTTTTTTTTAAAATTTTTATCAGGTCATGTTCATTTTCCCTTCGTTCTACATTCTATTTCAAGACTTACTTCTGTGCAAATTATTTCCTACACTTTTCATCGCGCTAACATAGCCCAAAGATTCGACAGAAATTGATAAATTATTTTAATCATACTAAGCATTTGATTGGTTATTTTATTTTTTACTTAAAATTTTATTATATTTCATTTATTTATTTATTTCGAAAATCATGCAGAGCATCCATCCTTATGGATGCCCAGTATGGCCGAAGCCGACAAGGTAGGTCCCTGGGTGGATGGTATAAACAATAAATGAATACAAAATTTAAGGGTTAATCTGAAACGCGGAAAAGAAAAAGAAAAGAAGAATGAAGAAGAAGAAGAGGAGAGCTTAGAGGTCAGAGATGAGTCGTGGGACCTTTCTTAAAAAGTTCAATAATCTTGATTTAAAAATTGCTATAGACGGAGAAGAACGTATTTCTGGATTCAAGGCCCGAAGTGGTAACACTTCTGAAATGATAAAGGCGAGTTATCTCGGGTAGAGCAATGGAATTATGGTGACGTGTATTGTGGAGAGGAATGAAAAAAGAGTGAGGGATGGAGGTGAGCAGATGGTTATTAAGGGCTTTGAATATAAAAATAGTCAAGTTAAAGGTGTAGAGCTATACAATGACTTTTGGGGCATGTCCCGTGCATATCCCGAGCAGGTCTTAGAGTTAAGATCTCCTCTCCAGATCACCGTTTTTGATATTTATTCTATTTTAAATTCTTTATCCGATATCTTGTAAATTTTCAAATTTTGTATATTTACTTTCTCTTCCATTTCTTATTGTTACCTTAGTTTATGTTAACTCTGGATGAGTCTTCTACTAGGTCCGCGTTTTCGATTTTGTTTGCGTTATGACGTCAATTTCTCCTTTATATTTCAATCAATTTTCCTCTCAAGGTTTCCTTATAATTTCATTGTCATGGGTTCCTTATCCAACCATTCTCCTATCCAAATGTCGCCACTGTATAATTTACTTATTTACTATTTGTTATTTCTTCATCCAATCATGTTCTCATTCTGTACCATATTTTTTTGTATATAAAGGCTTATGTCCTCTTGTGCGTGTCCTTGATAAAGCCGGGAATAAATGGCGAAACTATTCGGAAATTCCACATGTACGGACTATCTACTTATTGAGACGAATAATTTTGTAAATGAATTATTTGGCTCTGATGAGCTAATATTGATTTATACAGATACACCGCCCCCCCGCATTTTTTTCTTTTCTTTTCATTACAAAGTGAGACGCCTTTGCGAAAGTACTGTTCCATCATTTCAATTTTTTTCTCGCTTTGTTTTATGTCTGACAATTGTCAATCTTATTTTCCCATTCGTATTTTGTGGATGACCTCTTGGGTACTTCAGGCTTTGTTTTTGTTTTTTTTTTGAAAAATACTCGAAATTTTCATGTTTACGCAAAGTTTTGAAACACAATGTAACAGAGGGATTCCGTGTTTGTGGTTGAGATGCATCGCGTTAGCCAAATGTAGAAAACTTGTATCTTCCATTACAATTAAACACTGGCATCATTTATAAAAGCGCATATGAATTATTTATTAAATTTATTCTGCTAATCTTATTGCATATTCAAAGAAGCCATAAGAAGAGGGAAGTTTAATTTTGAAAAAAAAAATTCCATTTCATATTTTTCCTTTCACGGCTATCTCCACGAGCCCCATCAAAGCCATCACCCCAGAGAATAAAGCAAAAAAAAAAATAATAAATAAATAAAAACTCTTAACGTAATGCACAAAACTCATATTCAAAGTAATTCACGAGCAAGACGGCGAGTCCGACCTTCCACCCACAAACGCCCTCAACTTGTTTCATGAATACGAAAAGAACGACGAGTCCTTGACCGCTCACCAGATAATTACTGTCACCTCCAATCGGTCGCCGTGGCAACGCGTGCAGCATCCAATTTATGAGAAACGCCGGCAACCCGCCGCCAGCCGAGCCCAAGTGCATGACGCTTGTTACCAGGGCAACCCCTCCACGATTTCCGCTCTCCGCAACTGGGTCAGAGATAGAGATTGCAAAACCATAAACACACGGCACGCGCGCGGGCTACAGGAGACGAGCACGTGAAGCACATATCCCCCAGCTGAGCTCCCTGAGTAAACCCAAACCCTCTTCCCGGAGATCATTAGCGAAATTATGGAGAAAGAGAGTAGGAGAACAACGAGACTGCTACCCTTGTTGTTCTAACTTATCCCTCTTTCTAATAAGCGAAAAAACAAAAGCGACTGGGGATGGGGAATATCTCCAGAAATACATCTCATGACCCGGGTTTCTTTAGAATGCTCTATTAAAATGTTAAAACTGACACTCCTGGATAAAATTATAAATTCACTTGCATTTTGCCCAAAACACGCATGAATAATAACAAAAATAAGTCAGAAGTAGAGAAATTTATAAAATCAGAGCATTTGTTTAATGTGCATTCCATTTGTGTCAATGACATGTTCAAAGCGCATTATTGCATGTTCCACAGTAGAGCGAAGGGTTTCCTGAGGAATCGCAGTGATATGGCGTGTTATGCTTGCTTTCAATTCAGGGACAGTCCGTATTCTTCCTGCATAGACATTATCTTTCAAATATCCCCCCAACCAGAAGTCACAAGGGTTTAAGTCCAGTGAACGAGAAGTTGGAAAAGTTCTCGAAATCACCCGATCATCTCCAAAATGAGCATGAAGCAGTTCCTTCACTTGTCGTGCAATATGGGGTGTTGCACCATCTTGAATAAAGACAGTAGTGTCGTCTAAACACTGTCTTTCTTGTAAAGCAGGAATGACTTTCTGCTGCAGAAGTTCGCAGTAACGAGCACCAGTGATTGAACATCTTTTAGTGCCTTGAGGAGTGTTCTCGTCAAAGAAAAAGGGACCAAGAATGAAATGTGAAGTGAATCCGGACCATACAGTCACGTAATCAGAGTGCAAAAGCTTTTCGTGCACAACCATCGGCTTTTCAGTACCCCAGATGCGACAGTTTTGAGCATTCACTGCTGCGCTTCATCTGACCACAAAAAGTTCCATGACCATGCATTCTAGCCAGAAACTGGCAAGCAAAATCAATGCGTTTTTCCTGATCTTCATGAAGCAACTTTTGAACCACCTGGATCTTGTATGGATACCACTTTAAAATGGAACGCAAAACTTTTTGTTTTGTAGACCACGGAATAGACAAATCACGTGATACGGCTCGAGCACTTGCTGAAGAATATTGTGAACTTGAAGCACTCTCCACTACAGCAGCAGCAACGTCTTCCACAGTCTCATTTGCAATTTGTTTCCGTCCTCTCCCTGGCAGCACACTCAACTCACCAGTTTCTTCAAATTTCTTAATCATCTTTTTTAAACCATTAATGGACATAGGCCCATTTCGCAAGTCGATATTCTCTTAGTGCAGCAGAAGCATTATTGCAGTTCTGGTAAAACAATTTCACCAATAAAGCTCGATCCCTTTTAGCTAAAGCCATCGTGAAAAATGACTTTACATTTAATTTCACTGTCATTTTAAAGCTTTTCTAATTTTACCCATAACGTCTCTGATTGAGTAAAAATTCTCAGATAAGTTTCTTACATGACCAGCGCCATATTTTGACGTAGCGGTCAAAATGTGAACTAATTTTTTTATTGCAAAATTCTCTTCCCCATGGTCTGTATAACATATATCTCAAGTTTCGTCAAAATCTGATTACCAGAACGGCCGCTAGAAGGGTCTAAATGGTGTCACTTTAATTATAACAAACCTGTACATAAACACCCAACAATTGTCAACACTTTTGCGGAGTTTCTCAACCATGTCAGCACAGTCCCATAAGAAACGCTAAGTGTTCTGACAATTTCTTTAATTCTGATTCGTCGATTGTCCATAATCATCTCTTTAACGCGGGCAATGTGTTCGGGAATGTTGGACGTGGATAGTCTTCTTGCGCGGTATTCGTCCGTCAAATCTGAGCGCATTTTCGAACTGCTGGCACCATTTCACGAGAAATCACAATATCCACGTAGACACTGCAAATTTCCTTATGGGTTTCTGTGCAATTTAAGCCGTTCGCCCACAAAAAACGGAACGTTCCGTGAATCTCCAACTTTGAGTGTACAACCAGTTGCCGCGCCATGGAATACTCTTGCGTACGCAGTAAACGTGTGAACACGTGGAATCATAGACCTACAGGCAACATCCTTAAAAACGGCGAATGATGTCGGCACTCTTCGACCACAGATGGTGCTGAGTGTAACTTACTTTTTGATTCACCCTCTTCTTATCCACAAAAAAGCATGCTATACCATTCGTCCAGGACACTTTTTCTTTAGCAAGATTCAAACTCGATGTTTATGAACTTGTTTTAAGGGCGGTTTCGTTCTCAACTTTACATCATTTCAGTAATACACGAGAAGCAGTTTGTCGAAACAGTCCAAGGCAAGAATATTAATAATACTGGCAGAGAAAGATTTCTCTTAGGCGTGGATTTCACATGCATAAAAACAACGGCAGAAACCACCAAGCAGAAAAAAATTTTGACATCACTTCCTGCTTTCGTCCTTTTGCCCGTCAGAAGACTCCTGTTTTGTTTTTTTTATTTGGACTGAGATCATAGCATACAAAGATAAGAAACTTTTCTTCCGTAGTTTTTACGCATGTGAAAACCTCCTGCCGACAGAAAACTCCTGTTTTTTCGAGTTGGGTTAAGTCATAGCCTAAAAAGATAAGAAAGTTTTCTGTCGGGCAGAAAGACGAAAGCAGGAAGTGACGCCATAAAATTTTTCTGCTTTGTGGTTTCTGCCGTTGATTTTACGCATGTAGAATCCAACGCCTTAGTTACAAGGCGGCGAACATGAGATTCAGCTCTGGAGTTGAGGATTTTCTTCCTACCCGATCGCTAACACACCTCTCAAGCACACAGATCTGTTCATGTGAGCTACAATTCACTGGGGCATCCCAGAACCATGAAGCAACTAAATTTTAAGAATTTCTTCTTTCTTCGGTTCAGTTCTTTGCGACATTGTGGAAACGCAAAACAAGCAGCTAACCAGGGTGTCAAATAATCTGTTATTCCTAACTTTAACTAAAATGCTTAAAATCATTCACTTAAAGTGGACAGAAGCATTTTATTACGGGTGAGTTTATAATTTTGGCCAATTTTAGAAAAGATTTATGAATGCTTTGTGGAATACGTATGAGAGTTTATAATTTTGTCCAGGAGTGTAAATTAAAAGCGGGTAGCAAGAAAACTTCACAAGCACTGATATTCTGCAAATATTTCACAGATGGAAATTCCATGGGGAAATGAAACAATTGATATAAGGAAGCAACAACAAGAGATTATGTGTATCTCAGGTCTGCTTGAGTAATTTTCCTCTTTTCTCCTGGCTCCCACGTTTCCACACATCCATTAGATGGATCTTCCGAGTGAGCAATCACGTTTCAACAACACGCCATCTTTCCCTTGGTAATTATTTTCTTGCGTGCAATGTTTGTCGAGAGGAGGGAAACTCAATCCATAATGATCCCCCATCCTCATATTTTTCTCTTTGTCTTCAAGAGATTCTTCTTCTTCGTCAATTAACACTTGAAAAGTTTCGAGGGGTGCCGTTAATGAAGAGAAAAGGCTGAATTATATGATACGCATACGCATCGTTGGATAACACAATGCGACGAATTTTTCGCTCCCGTTTTCTTTGGTCATGAAAAAAAACAACTTTCTTTTCTTAATGTTCTTCTCCTCCCTTCCTCCATTGTGATTTCTTCGTATGTTTTCAAAACACGGACGAGAGAACATGATTCGCCGGATATGAAAACTCCCCATAGAATGATGGCACTCACATTGCAGATTCTCCCATTTCACTTTACCCTCTTCTAATAATTTCTTCAGCGTTCACATTACCGGAAGGTGATATGAAGTCGATTTCAAATTACTCCAGGGATATTTTGAATATAATTTCAAGCTACAGTTTCAGAATTAAAATTATCGCAACCAAATTTGGGAGTGGAAGTAACAAGAGCCAATCCGATTCAAGCACAAGTTGATCGGTTAGAACCTAAAGCAACCGCGTCTACATTGTAATGGCAATTGTTAGGGAATTTCTTCTCACGTAATTTCAAACGTTCAAAACATCCTCCTTAGGCTGAGTGTGAATTGTTTGGCCTTTGCGACCGATTTTAGAGCATGCTTCGCCATCGCAGATACTGCAGCAAATATTATCACTTTTCAAGAGGCCGCCATGAAATTTTTGTTCGTACATCCGCTCGACATGTGCAATCGATAAGAGAACGATTCTGATTGGCCCCATTTTTTCGTCGCAGGAGCCATAGCGATTAGAACTACTTAGTTATGTGAGAGCTATATCGCCTAAAATTAGTATTATTCTATTTTAATTCTTTAACCGATATCTTGTAATTTTTCAAATTTGTATTTTTTACTTTCTTTTCCATTTCTTACTGATACCTTAGTTTATGTTAACTCTGGATGAGTCTTCTACTAGGTCTGCGTTTTCAATTTTGTTTGCGTTATGACGTCACTTTTTTCTTTATATTTCAATCAATTTTCCTCTCAAGGCTTCCTTATAATTTCATTGTTATTGGTTCTTTATCCAACCATTCTCCTATCAAATGTCGCCACTGTATAATTTATTTATTTACTATTTGTTATTTCTTCATCCAATCATGTTTTCATTCTGTACCATATTTTCTGTATATGTCCTCCTGTGTGTATCCTTGATAAAGCCGGGAATAAATGGCTTAACTAGTCGGAAACTCTGTTCTCCCTTTGTTATGTTGTAAAGTCTCTACCAATTTATTAATAATAATAATGTAAAAAATCCTCGTTGTCCTCGGGCATCAGAGGCGATCACGCAACCACTGAGCCACCTTTGGCCGATCAGAGCAGGGTTGATGAAAATACATACATAATACATACTATGCATGTATTAGTATGTATTATGTATTATTACTAGTATGTTTATGTATTATTAGTATGTATTTTCATCAACTGCTCTGGGCGTTGGCCTGTTGGAGGCAACGCGGGGCTTTTTCCCTCCGGTTCATCTAAAGGGTTTCCTATCCCGTCGTTGTTACATTATTATTATTATTATTATGTATGAATGACTATGTATTGTGTATTATACATATTATGTATGTATTAGTAGGTATTGTATTTATCCACAATCGTAAACACTTGCCACTTGCCACATAGTAAGCAAAGTCCTACACTCAAACATTAATACTCCCACAAGCACGTAACTTTTCCCTTCCCTGCATTTGAGTCCCTTGGGCTTGGCACTCTTCGGTCCGCCTCTGAGAGTTGAGTTCTTCCGGACTTGATTCAAGTTTGGTTTTCCAAAACAACAACAACAGCAACAATAATAATAATATTATACTCGCAGATAAGCAAAACAAAGTGAACCACAAAGTAACTAACCAAGCATAGGTAATGATTTTTCAATTGAAAAATGGAAGGAAAAATTCTGCGACCCGGATTCGAACCAGGAACCTCGACTATCATGGCCGATGCCTCTACCAATTGGGCTATCGCGGACACCACGGATAGACCAATTGGAATCCGGGTCGCAGAATTTTCCTTCCATTTTTCAATTGAAAAATCATTAATTATCCTGAAGTTAATTCTAATTGCCTTTAGAGAATTATCCTTTCTGCTCTGATAAAGGATAGTCTCTATCCGAAAGTCAGCTTTTATTTTATTTTTATTTTGATTTTATTTATTATTTATTAATTATTTTGTCAATTATTATTTATTTTTTTTATTTTTGTTTAATAACTATTATTTATTGTATTCCAGGGTCTCGTTCTTCTCTCATATAGATATCCGTTAAGTTTGATTACTATAAAGTATTTGTTTTCTCTAAATGTTTCGTTTAGTGTTCTATCCCCTTCATGAAAATGATAAGCCAATACTAATTTTGAAAAAAAATTGGACAAAAGAAAAACGAATTATTTGGAGAAATAAAAGTTAAACTGAACTCCTTGCTAGAAAGTACAATGGAATTTAGCAAAGCCTTTGGAATGCATTACTAAGAAACAAAAATAACAAAACTAGACATTTAAACAAGGCCCACTAGAGTCATGCAGTGGCACAAGAAGCCCTTGAGAAACTTGAAAGAAAAACACGAATCCACTTACAAAACAGATAATATCACCCACACACTGTTATCGAAAAGCTCACTCTTCCTGTTTCACTAAGCAAGCAGAGATCTCTGAGCTGTTTACTTTATATTACAGATAATCATCTTTTATTTTAAACAGCACTCGACTGTACGAAAGCGAAACAACTAATAAACATAAGTGAATTAATTAGTTTTTACAATAATCGAATACAGCTAAATAGATAAGTATACAACTTTTTTTCCGACTCGACCGAGATGATAATGCAATGGCCACCCTTACCCCATCCACCCACCTCAATAAACACCCACACCGAAGGGCCAGCCTATTGCAATGGGCGACCTTTCACTTTCTTGAAAAGATATTTTATCGATCTCCGATATCGAGCCCATTTATTCATTTCCAACAAAAGTTCGGTTACGAGCCAAACGGATGAAGGTTTCAAAAAAATACTCAAAACAATAAATCACTGACACCGACAAGAAATATGGACTTGTGTGAGGAAAGAATATGGAAGGTTCATAAATTCAAGAATAAATAAAAATATAAATCATCAAGTGACATAACAGACCATTAGAGGCCAGCCATTACATTTATTCAGGTATAAATAGGAAATTTATTATCAAGAATATTTAGAGATCAATACTTCTTAGAAACATAAACAAAAAAAAAGAAAGTGAAAATTATTGCCGAACGCAATACCAATCCGTAAAACGTTTGATGAAATTGCGCCTCCTCATAATGAGCCAGTCAACCGCGTTAATTCATTTCTCGGGAGCAGTGATCGAAAAATTCCTCATTTCCGAAGAATGGAGTTCACCGGGAACCTGTTGACAGCTTTTAGCCGGAAATTCTCTCGCTTGCAATCTCGGCTAAGAATGCAAGTCAATAAACGCCGAACGCCACGATAACCGGTGACAAGCATCAAAGGAAAAGGACATCCGCCTCCTATCTGAGTCAAGGTGGCATCAAATTAATCAAATAATTACTAAGGTGTTTGAGCATTCCTGAGAAATAGTTAATCGTCCTCTTACGCCGTTTGACCCTAAAATACAGATGGATCTTAACCTTCGACTAGAATAGATGTCGTTTTGATTCCCGACTCAGAATCCTTGACGTTTATATGAAATTTACGCTAAGAGTCTCATATACAGAATGAGCATGAAACCTTTTCTAGATTTCAAATGTTAAGTCAACTTTTCTTTATTCGTGCACTTAAACATGTGCATGATCCACATTTTTCCATATGCAGTAATGACCTTGAGGCGTATGGTGCTTACTGACGCCACTAGATGGTGTAAATGTTCAAGGACAGAAGAGGCTAAGGAATACGCGAAAGTCAGTTAGTTTTCAACCGTTGTCATGTATGGATGTGAATCGACTAGAACGACGTGCATACATACAACCTCTGACAATAAAGTTCGGTGAATGAGTTCACACAACAAAATGCAAAACAGATAGAGCCACATTTACTTTATTGTCCTTCGAAATAATCACCCTGGAAGGCAATACACTTTTGGGATCGGGTGTATAAGTCCTGGAAGCTCTTAGGGAAGTTCACGTGTCACATTTGCTTGAATGTCTGGAATGTCCGCAAATCTGTGTCCCTTTAAGGCCCGTTTCAGGCGTGGGAATAAGAAAAGAACTGCCGGTGCCAAGTCTGGTGAATAAGGTGGATGAGCTATGGATACGACCCCATTGTTGGCCAGAAACTGTTGCACGATTACGGCAGTGTTCCTCTTTGATCCATTATCCACAGTTACGTGCGCACGCTACACCTTCAACTGAAGAAACGAGCATCTGCTAAACCATTGCACGCACAAACGTGACCTGTCTGAACTTGCTTAAACAATGACTGGGCTGACCTGACTTGATTAGGGTGTGACGTCATTCACCGAACTTAATTGTCAGAGGTTCTATTAATAACAATGCTTCGCGGTCAAAACGGAAGGGAATGTCACGCACAACTCGTAGAAGCTGTTGCAAGACGGGTAGCAATGTTCCAACTTGGACGAGTAGCAACTACAGACATGCCTCGTTCAGAGCGCCCTACGACTGTTCGTACCGATGTTGCACAATGCTAAGAGAACGACAGACGACGGTCTCTACAGGAGTTGGGAACAGAAACAGGTTTTGACCAGGCAACTGTTTATAAAATTTTACGATCTGCACATTTTAGATACTATATCCATCATGAACTTCGATCCACTTTGCTATGCGGTTTATCGGCCTCCTTATGCGTTCAAAAATACCAAACGTTACTCTTTGATTTGCTGCTGACAGCTCACAATGGTTAGCGTATGAACCACTCACGACATGTCAGTCATTTTTCTCGACACTTAAGATTTTATTAATAAACTTCCAAGAACATTTTCATTATATTTTGTCCTTATTTAACGATCTGCAATTTAGCGCCCAACATTTAATTTTCGTCCTTTGTATGATCATATGCACACTTGCAAACTTGTGTTGACGTCCCAAGAAAAATATACATTGTACTAATAGAGATCCGGTACTGTTGTATTTTCCGAGTACCCTTTATTTTCAGTCCGATTTGTATTTGTGATCATTAACCGAAATCCTCTACACGTCTTAGGTTTAACCTCGAAATACGTATTTAGGTATTCCTATTTTATTTCCTGGTCAAGCATATACGTAGTTAATACAAGAATATTAACCGTTAACTGAGGTACATAAACTCCCAACCCAACTTCTCCAAACTTACAATTTAATTACCTACCAATCAAACCTCCAGAAAAATAATCACAAAAAAAAACTTCCTGCGTCATAAAGAACAACAGGAAGAGAAAACTACGTCGATGACGTCCGACTTCCTTGGCCAATTCTCTCTCTTTTGCCACCGTCTCCTAAGTAAATGACTGGAGTGAGACTCAAGAGACATTTATAGCGGAGACACAAAATAACTAATAAAGAGACCGGTGCTTTTCACTTGCTTTGCAACATCAGATCACCATGGCGACGTTCATGCACTAAGAAGAGCTGTGCTAAACGTTCACAGCATTCGCATCGTGCTTTGGTAATTCCGACTCAGATTCACTCAGACCATTCTCAGAACAATAACATTGAAATGTGGTATCATGATGACGTCGTTTAACAACTGTCTCTGTATGTTGATAGTGCATTATAGAGGGCGTCATGCGAGAAAGTGGTCACACGTTTTCTACAGGGATTTTGAGTATTCCCAGGTGTCTCTACTGTAAACGTCTCTAGTGAGACTCTTCCATGTTAAAGCTGGTTCTATCATCGAGCAGAAAAACGGGGATTAGAGTCCCTGTAAGTAAAACGAGTAATGACACTCCATTCTTTTCTATGGAAAGTGAATCCAGCCAATTAGAGCCTTTTATCAAATCACGTGACAACCCACAAACTGGATGCTCTCTGTATTTACAGGTATTCAAGAACGTCGTAAAAACAATTTTTATGATGATAAAATTTTTATGCTATGAATTAAAAAAAAGTTGATATTAAAAATATTAGATTTCTCACTTTCTTTATATACTAAAATTCTTGCGTGTATGTATTTATTTATCTCCTCCTAGACGGTTTGAGCTAGCGACTTGAAATTTTCAGGGCAGGCTTATCAATAAAGGACCTGCTCTATCGCCAAAAATCAGCCCCCTACGACCCCCCCCCCCCTCCTTCCTCACTTTCTGCTTTTGCTTTGTAATTCCCCTCAACAGATGTATACTCCAGTTGACCAAGCTTGGGAGATTTTTTTTTATATTTAACGATACTTAGTGGTACTTACTGTGCGTAAGATCAAATTTACCAGTGGTGTTACCGTTAGTAAATCGTATAAAATCTTATTATGTCAGAAAAAATAAAAATAAAAAAATTGAAATTTAATTGGGGAGGCCGTGGCCTGGTGGGCTTTCACTGAACACAACTTCTGTGAAGTTAAGCTACATCAGGCACGGCTAGTCACTGGATGGGCGACCATCAGTGATAGACAATCTTCACCCCCCCCCCCCCCCCGGCTGCTGCGACCATCATAATCCAACAGTCGTGAATCCAGGTCCATCCAGGGAACCAACTCGTCGGCCTCTGGCCATAAAGGCCCTGGATGGATGTATTGGATCCCAATTCGTAAAAAAAAAAAATAACCTAACATTCTAAACCTAACATAACTGCGATTCTGAATGCCGTCATATGAAAATCATTACTCTCAAATGTCATTAATTATAAGAATCATTAATACGAGGTGCGATCAAAAAATTTCGGGACTGGTTCATTTAAAGAGAAAGTACTTCATTTAAATACATTTACACAGTGTCCCCTTCAAAATAGTCAGTCCCTTTGCAAGGCCATACAATGAGTCCAGTGTTCCTGCCACTTCAGGAATGTGTTAATTAGGCGTTAACATATTGCATGCTTACGTACATAAACTCCCATCCCAACATCTCCAAACTCACAAATTACCACATAATTAACCAATAATCAAATCTCCAGAAAAATCACAAAAAAATAAAAAAACTTGGCGTTGTGCGTCATAAAGAACAACAGGAAGAGAAAACTACGTCATCTCCGACTTTCTTGGCCAATTCTCTCTCTTTTGACACCGTCTCCTAAGTAACAAACTTGTTGAAAAGAGCAACGGAGACCCCGTAAGTTTAAATATCACCGGAAACCGCAAGGAATCGAGTTTTTTTCCCTAGCCAGCGGGCGTCATAACTTTGTAGGAAGATTGCATTCAATGCGAAAAGCATAAGCTATTACAAAGTATGCAGATCTTATATTACTATTATTAAATCATGTCAAACTGTATTGTGATAGATAATAAATTGGATTATTACTGAAATCACCGTTTGACATTATTGAAAAGCATAAGAACCACAAACTAATTGTGCGATCTCTTTTCCTCTTTTATTATCATTACGCTGACTTAAATCCTTTTCAACGAGTTATCCAGCTTCCGGTTATGAGTATGAAGGGCGATACCATGGTTACACATCTTAGTGCCTGTTATAATAGAGTGTTTGATAAGAACTCTAACACAAATGCGGCTCAACTCTTTCTTGCAGCTTTAATCGCATTTCTTAGAAAGTGATATAAATAGCAATCATGTAATTTCCCAACAATACAAGTTTTCTATAAAAGAAATACAACACTTTCAACGTTGTAGAAAACGAAAATCATTAGTAATCGGAGAAACTTTTTATTAAATGATGCTCCAATTTCAAGAAGATAGTCAACAACTTCTTTCTCAATGCTAAGATTGAGCTCTCATACGTTCGCTTGAGTGCTCAACAGACTAAAGAGAACATGACACACATTGGCCAGCAACAAGTGCGAATGTAACGCCTTTCTTCGCTATTTTAATGTGGATTTGTCAAAGAGAAAGTTTTTCATTGTTCACTACCTATAAATGTCATAAAACAAATATCACAACGTACAGTGGAGGCCAAAATTTTAGCACCAACCAAATGGCCCTAAAAATATTGCCAATAAGGCTCAAAAGTTAATTCCACCCCTGCTAGAAAATAAATAAGACTGTCTGAAACAAAGTATTTAAAAAAACTAGTGATGTCCGTTGGATCCGGATCTGAAAACATCCGGATTCGGATCTAGAAATATCCGATCTCGGATATCGGATATCGGATTCGGATTCTTTCGCTGGATGCGTATTAAGACTAATTAGGACTTAAGAGGACTAGGCTATCACTTAATAAAAGCATTTATAAACTGCTTTCAGAAAAAGTTTGCATATACACAATTTTCTGATATAGGATCCGAATTTCGGATCTCGGATCCAAGATCCGGATCTCAGATTTCTGACCAAGATCCGGATCTCGGATCTAGGTCCGAAAAAAGATCCGGATATCCGGATCTTGAATTATCCGGATCTTGACATCACTAAAAAAAACTATTTTTGGAAGATACATTATAAAAAGGGGAGCATGTTTCAGAATATTTAAGTAATTGGCTAGACATAAGTTTAGCACCGCAACGTGTTTGCGACTTAAACGTGGGTTACGCATTGTAAGTTTGTTGTATTTTAATATACACATTGTATAAGCAACAATTTTAATTTCACTTGCTTTAACCAGCAATCATGGGAAAAAGACAAAACATATCGCTAGATCTCCATGAACCAATTAGACTAACTTTTGATGCCATTGCCAAAATTGTTAACTGCAGCAAATCAAGTTGTATACGTACAATTAAGCGGCACAACAACACTGGTTCTGTCAGAGATCGTTCAAGACCAGAAAGACCTAAAAAACTAACCTCGCACATCAACTGTATCATTCATTCTCTCCAAAAAAAGACACATCCTTAACTTCAACAATGATTCAAGGTGAATTGTCTGCTCATCATCAAATTAGCATTAGTTCTCGTACTATTCGTCGACGATTAAACCAGTTTAGTTTGTTTGGGCGAGTGGCACGAAAGAAACCTCTTGTGTCATTAAAGAACAGGAAGGCTAGATTAGCTTTTGCTCGTGCCCATCTCAACTGGACAACACAACAGTGGAAAAACGTGCTGTTGTCTGATGAGACAAAGGTACAGCTCTCTGCATGTGATGGCAGAAAGTACATCAGATGTAATAAAACTGGCTAAGAATTTTCGGTAACAAAAACATAAGCCAATAGTGCTAAATTTTTGGCCACCACGGTTTATTGCTCGATTAACAATTAAGGGATTTACATACATTTATGTCTGATCATTACAAAACCATTGAAAGTATGTACTTGCCTATACAGAGTGTCTCACCTAAAGTGAACAAGAGCCAACTTCTAAAATACAAATCTGACAGAGTACTTTCAATAAATAATAGATAAATCAAAAATAAAAGGCTGACCGTTTCTGATAGAGACTATCCTTTGTCAAAGCAAGGAGGACAATTCTCTCTCTAAAGTAAAGAGAATATTAGAGAACTATCCTGAAGTGATAAAAGGAGTACATTATTGAAGACGACAGCATAGAGAGTAGTAATAAGGTACATTAGAAGAGAACAAACGGGAGGCCTGGAAATGAATTAGCCTAGAAGACGTGCTGGGAGGTCATTAAAAAGAGAAAGACACAAATGTGGAAAAACTGATAAAGAGAATATCAGTGCGTCAAAATAATGGAATATTATATACAAATAATAAAAAAGAATGTGACAAAGAGCAAAACTATCAAACTAACACTAATACTTGGTAGGGACACCATTGGCATCAATGACAGCGCGAATTCGTTTTGGAAGAGAATGAATCAGTTGTGACATCAGTGTTCGATCAAACCTTCTGTTTCAGTTCTTGAATTATGAGTGATTATCGTTTGCCAGTTTGCGTTTCATGATTTCTCATAGACCTTCCATGGAGTTCAGGTCTGGGGAGTTAGGAGGCCAGAGCTTTGTGTGAATATTCTGTTCCTGTAGCTAGTTCTTATTCGTGCGCGATGTGTGAGTTAGGGCGTTATCTTGCTGAAAGAAAAAGTCTGCCTCCATATAAATTTTCGGAGGATGAGACAAGAAATGCACCCAGTATTTCCTGTAGACCAATGAATTAATCGTTCCTCTGAGGATTACAAGCTCTCCCGAACCCATGGAGCTCATGCAGCACCACACAACGATGCTGCTTAGAAACTTGACGATGCTGCCTCTTCTTTAGTTCGCCATACTCTGATTCCTTGGTCACCGAATGCAGACAGAATCGGGATTCATCACTGAAGATGACATTGCTTAAGTTCTCAGGAGTCCAATTGGCATGACTTTACACCACTTGAGTCGTGCTTTGCGTTGCGTTTTGTTGAACACAGATGTCTTGTTTGGCACACAGCTGTTCATTCCCAATTCAGATACGCGCCGGAGTATTGTACTTAGGGATACATCAGTTCCAATATCACGTCACAATGTGAATCGATTATTAGGTACAATTTTGCGCACTTATCTATCTTCAATTGTCGTCGTTGCACGTTTGCGTCCACGTTTGTCCCGAATTGTTTAAAATCCATAGGTGAAATTTTCTTTTTTTCAAAACTTTGGAAACAGCATTTTATAAGCAATGTACTGTTTCAGCAATATCACTTACTTTGCGACCTGATTTGTGCATTTGGAGTATCAGCTTACGCAGGATTAATAACAGATCCTTTTTGGGTGACATTTCTTAATAGATAGTGAATTGAAATTTTTTAGCAGTCGAGGAAGTATGTGAATTATAGTATAAAGTAACAAAAAGTATTCTAGCTTGGAAAACCAAATGGGATACCCCATTCCAGTCTATGTAAATCGGAATATTCCATTATTTTGACGCGGTGCAGTCGATATTCCATTATTTTGAAGTGATGAGAAATCTCATAACTTTGTTGATTTTTGATGAATTGTTTTACTTTTTATGTACAATTAAACTTTATCCAGTATACGTTTAGAAATAAAAATTTTGTTTCATTTGAGTAATTTATTCACACATAACCTGAGACTATTTTACAACACGCTCATTACCCAGCTGAATATTCCATTTTTTTGAAGCGGACGAGTATAATAAGCTTTCTTAGACCTTCAAGATCGATTCTTTCTAGTGGCACAAATTGTTTGCTTCTACGATTTATTAACGCCTCTCAAAGATGCCACTCCGAAGAACAAAAAGATTGCTCCACGGCTTGAAAATTCAAGTTAAAAGAATCGCTATATCTCATGCAAATAATTTAATAAAAATATTGTTGTTGTTATCACATTCAAAAATATAGCAAAAGAATATAAATAAAAAAAAAACAGTAAAAAGCCTAAAATGCAGCAAAAATTTGAAAGACACCGATCTCACAAAAGCGAAATTATTATTCAACATGAAATTTGCTAAGACAGACTACCTACCATCTATCTTAATATTGAAAGTATCTATTTCTTTTATAATAACCGTACTAGAAATAACCTTACCTAACTTGATCTGAATATACTTTTATACAACTTCTACATTTTCAATCAAAAAGGCAATCCCAACGGATTATATAAGTTCGAGTCTTAAGCATAAAGAACTTAAGCCTATGAAGAGACTTAAAAAAAAGCACCCACTTTAAGGATTTAATCCTCGCCTCGGTTAACTGATCGATCGTCTTATACACGAGACATTACCCACTTTCATTATCTGCAGTTTTACGAATAAAGTTTAAGTCGGATCGCCCTCAATCCCCAAGAACCTTAAAGAAGCCACTAAGTTAAGCAATACTTATGACGGCATCACCTTACCTGGTGCTCCTCTTCGTCGTCTTCGTTCTCTTCCTCGATGCTCGACTCAGGTGAAGAGGAATAGCTCAGGTGCCGGTGCACCAAAGCCAAAGGATGATCGTAGACACGGGTCTTGCTCATCGCGGACGCCTTGTGTCTCCGCGCCTGACTGTCGAGCATGGCTATTCATGGCATGAGGTTAAAAGGCCAGAAGCCGGTTATCGATTTCGTAGCTCCTTCATAAAGCGAATTGCCTTCAAAATCAAAATTTCTCTTAAACACAGTCCACAGAAATGGCGTCCTTAATGCGCAGAAGTAATTTCATGAGTAATATGCACAAATTTCTTTCTCTCCTTATTTCATTGAACTTTTTAAGGGTTTTTTTTTTTCATATAGGATTTCACTTCTCTTTTCTTCAATCCCACCAGTCAGAAAGAGAGAAGCCGGCTCAACGTATCCACCAGGTGTCAGCAATAGATAAAAACTCAAAAATCCTTCAACCTTCAACGTTATTTAGATTTAGATTCAAAATTGGAGCGGCAAACTGATAAAACGAAGGTAGAGAAACGAAATTTTAAAGTAGTTCGAAAACTTCTGAGTCTCTAGAACTCAGCACCACAAAAGATTGTTCATGAAAATTACCAATTCCTCCTGGAAACAAACAAAAACCTCATTTCCAGCGGCACCAAATCCAAGTCCAATTAAGGAAGAACCACCTACATCGGTATAGATCCATGAGCAAAATCCAACTCAACACCTGTTGCCTTCCTCGTGTCAACACCTGGTCGTCGCAAACGCCCAACTGGAAACTCGGATTAAAGGCGCGTGGAAGGGTCGCGCTTCGTCGCTCGGGCAAACTGATTTAATAATGGCGGGAAGTGGAGAGGTGGGTAGGGGTCATAAACCTAACGGAAAGAGATGTTGCTCGGCGAGATGAGCACGAGCCTGGAAAAAACCTAAAAAGGAAGTGCAAGTTCTAAGAGCGGAGTCGATCTCGGCGACAAACAAAAACCTTTTTGGCAGCGAGAGAGAGAGAGAGAGAAAGAAATTTTGCAGCGATAACCGGATATCGCCCCATTACCGAATGATACGTGTGTATATTCGATTAACTTCACAGACCAGTTAAATCATTCTCCATGGCGACATATTACGTATAATACCTTTCTCCTTTTTAGATCAACCACTGTTGTTAACGGTATCCAATAAACCACGTTAAAATGCAACAGAAGTGATTCGTTAAAAAATTTCACATGAAGAAGAAAATTAATATTTTCCTCCTCATCAAAGTCAAAATCTTCATATCTCTATCTAAATTAACAAAACTGAACAGACTAAATGACTAAATAGCTTAGCTACCTGAACTAAAAATCCCTATCAGGACAATATTATGCAATATCAAGATACTCATTTGCTTCGTAATTAATTTCATTTATTTTCTATCCATTTATAAAGAATGCATTGTACGAACTTTGAAAGATTAATAATGCTTCCGTGTTAAATTTTCGCCAGCAGATGGCAGGACCGGCGCGAAACAGGCTTTGTCACGTTCTGTAGCTTTCTTTCTACAGGGTGATCCAAAAGTCAGTTCATCCGAAATTTCACTGCTCAAGCTATACTGAGTTTGGTCAATGAATGAAATGCACAATGTAGTGTCCTTTTGCAGCAATGCATGACTGTTCAGGTATTTCTCAGAACCCATCATAACATCATGATGGGTGTTATGTCTGTACAAGCCTGCTGAATTCGCCGTTTCAAATCATTTACTGCTGCTAGTACAGTGACATACACCCCAAAGGAAAAAATCAAGTGGTATCAAATCAGGCGAACATGGTGGCTGATGAACAAGAAACAAGTCATCCGGTCGTTGACGTGCAATAGCTGCAAAATCTGGAAGTGCCCCATCATGCTGGAACCACTTTCGGCGGTGTTGCACTAAAGGCAAGTTGTCTAAAAAGTCTGAGACGAACCCATCTAAAATCATTTCTATGTGTCTTACTCCTGTAAGGTAGATCCCACTAAGATTCCATTCCATAGCCCACACCAGGTTGCTTGAGCACGTAAATTTCATTGTTGTAATGGGTTTATTTTTTCGCTTATATTTAATCTCTTTTATTTTGTTAAAATCGCAGTTTTGAGCTCTACAACTGTACAGGGTGTTGCTTATATGCTTATAACTAGTGATGTCCGTTGGATCCTGATCTCTGATCCGGATCTGAAAATATCCGGATTCGGATCTAGAAATATCCGGATCCGGGTCCGTATCCGGATTTCGGATCTCGGATATCGGATCCGGATTTCGGATCCTTTCGCTGGATGCGTATTAAGACTAATTAGGACTTAAGAGGACTAGGCTATCACTTAATAAAAGCATTTATAAACTGCTTTCAGAAAAAGTTTGCATATACACAATTTCCTGATATAGGATCCGAATTTCGGATCTCGGATCCAAGATCCGGATCTCAAATCTCGGACCCAAGATCCGGATCTCAGATCTCGGATCCAAGATAACGGGAAGCCTACCCGCTCGATTGCAGAGGCCGGCTCGGTCGATTGGCAGAATGGAGGGAGATGAAGGTGGCCTGCAGCAGCCAGCAGTTTCAACAGTCGGGGAGGGGGG
>JAHWFO010009247.1:281918-326697 GCA_023313115.1 Rhysida immarginata | reverse complement strand
CCAATTATCATTTGATGTCCAGCCGGCCCCTGCAATCGAGCGGGTAGGCTTCCCGTTATACTGCCCTAAGGTTATAAGCAACACCCTATACAACTGGATATTTTTCTCCACCTGTAACGGTCACGAAGTTACAAATTGCAAGGTCCAAAATTCGAGTTCAAAGTTAACACCACAACTGTTTACCCCAACCTCGTATGCTGTAACAGATTTGTTGTATCTCCACTCATTTTGTAATTGTATGGGAGGGGGGATAAGGCTTTTGACTCATCTTGTACATATAAAATAAAAACCATTAAAGACACTGACGTCAAATTTGCAGTGATATTCTTTAATCAATGCCAAACTGATTGAGCCTACAGTAAATATTCAAAATGGACCCCATTCTCCTGCTTGTACAAATAAACGCGACGGCACATTTTCTTGGAAATGCGTTGCAGCATATCCTCCGAAATGGCGCGGATTTTCGAGCGAATGTTTGCTTTCAGTTCATCTAGAGCGCGTGTGTGGATTATTGACGTACACTCGAACTTTAAATAGCCCCATAGGAAATAATCTGGGGAAGTCAGGTCCGGTGAACGAGGTGACCAAATTTTGACCTGGAAGTAGTATATCGATTTTGTCTACCACTTTTGCCTCAGCTATCGAGTGGTGAAAACAGAATTCAAAAAACGTATAAATGAACGCAAATATTGTGAAAACATAAATCCTCTCGATACTAACAAGTGTTGCGTGAATGAACAATTATTCCATTAGCGCATTTAAAACAGACTACATTGTGGGTTCCTTTAGGATTATACCAAGTAAATTGCACGCCATACTAGGATTAACATTATAGCCAACGTACTTTTATATATCACTTAAATGTGATCTCAAAAATCTAACTCTGCATCCCGTAACTTCTAAAAAATAGCAAGAGATAAACGAAAGGCTAATCCGGAAGCTTCAAAAGCTAATCCACATTCGAAAAGAAGAAAACTTTTAAAATTAAACAATCAAAGAAGAAATAATAAATATGATTCTGCGAACGTGAAAATCTCCGTCGACCGTTATATACATGTTGATAGTTGTTAGGCAAGTCATTTATTGTTTGCGGAATGACACGCACGCACTTTCCAGCTCAGCCCGAAGGCTCGAATGCAAAAGCGTGATTTCCCGTTAATGAAGAAGCAAGCCCATGGCTTGCTCTTGTTAAACATGATGAAGGTTAAATGGACATGAAAGTTCGAGCTTAAAAGACACCACGATCGACTGAAAGAGAATTCTAAAATTGCAGAGAGGAGGGGAGCAGTGTAATAACATCAAAAGCACGCGAAAAGAACGTTGCCACGGAGACTAATTATACTGTGGTAATTACACGTAATGTCATAATTTTTTCAACAGAAAGAACGTTAAAGGGATAGCGAGGGCTTTCAAAAATCTCCTACACTGGGGCAATGGGATATAGCCAAAACGGGGAGCAGTTCAAACTCTTAATCAACCGATCGACGAAAATCAACCGATAAAAGAATATTTCCGAGAACTCGTAATTTGAACTTGATAAGCCTATTTAGATAGACACATAATGCAAACTATAAATAGCGTTTCGGTAATATATAAGATTTTATTGGAACTCTGTAGATTTCAAATAGGATTTCCACAAACATTAATAAAAACTTTTAATAAGGAAACCAAAACTTACCACGAATATCAAAAAGTTAGGGAAGTTTCAATGACGTGAATACTTAGCAAAATCTGCTCAGGGCTATTTTTGCACAATGCTCCGCTTACCGAAATTCGAACTCCCACCTTCATCTGAAGCTAATCCACTAATTTTAAAGCAACCTTAGGAATAAAGGTCATATAGGATCTATTTAGTATAGGATCCTGGATCACTGACCACGGCATGTATTCGGTTAGGCATGCTATCATAAAGGATTCAATATCATTTTGAGGCAAATTCTGCCGCAACAGAATACTGGCTTCTTGTATGGATGCAAATTGTCTGCCGTTCTTGCACACATCTCTTGCCAACATGCCCCAAACATTTTTGATCGGGTTCATGTCGGGTGATAAGGGCAAACAATTCTTGTAACACACTTTACAGTATGAATGGCAGCATTGTGGTGTTGGAATTGCCATTTTGGTCCCGCCATCGATCTTCCTTGATGAGGGCGAACTCTTGACAGTAGTTCTATGTAATTCCTTGATGGTTTTTACGATAACCAATAGACCTCCAGATCATTAGGGAACATTCTCCTGCTTGACGTCGTGATAGGAGTATCTCTTCTTTCCTTAAATCATGAAAGTAGTATCTGAAAGTATCACAACCCATGCGTGAATGTCCGAACGCTCGATGGGCTACTTTATGTCGTGGTTTCAAGGCTGATTTACGGCACAGTTTTTTGCGTACAATATGGGGGTTGGGCTTTCTGTAGGAGGCATTAAACAGTTCGTACACTACGGTCCAGTCCAACTTGAAGTTTCAAATCTTTGGCTGTGCTTTCAGAATTTGATGCAGCTCAAAGTAGAGCTCTGGCATCTCTCTTGCTTATTGCAGGCGGTCTTCCAGATCTTTTTCACTCCATATCTTCCGGGATCTTTTAAATACGAAATAACGACATGATTACTTCGATGTATAAGTGAGACAATTTATGAAATTCGTTTCCTTTGTGGAAAGGCAGAAATCTGCCCCTTTTCAAATGCAGATAGAGCTGAGACTCTTGGCATGTTGTCCTCTGAGCACTAATCTTCAAATGTTGAAAATCCTCTCTATTAGAATGGTATGCTCCAAATACAACTATTTTATATATGTGGGCGCAATTTGTTGACATAAAACAAAACATTTTCAGAAAGTTGGTCACTGACTGTAGGCTGCGTCTGAAGGGACCAATGTGTTTAAGACACCTTCGTCTCTAACAGTCACACTGTACTCTAACACCACAGCACTGTTTCCAGCCAAATACAACAATGCCCACACTCGATGGAGTAGAAATCAGAGTCATCGTGCTAATCCTGTACTGCAATGCAAATTGCAATAGCTTAGCCAATCATCTTTGTAACTATCCGTCTGCTTCGGGGTCCGTAGTGCAACACGATTTGGATGGCGAGTAGCTCAACTATTGCGTATATAGGCAGGAAAAGCGTCTTACCACAAAAAATAATCCGAGATACGTGGGACCGTTTTTTAATTAGTAGCAACACGGATGTATAAGGATCCAGTGTTTTTCGCTTAAGACACGTTAGGCTGGTACCAAACCTACCTCACACAAAATGGCTCGTCCATGCGCATGTACTATCCTGCGAAGAAGAGCGTCTATTGCGATAGATCGCTCTAAATGCATGAGAAGAGTTTCAGCGATACAATAATAAGTAACGACTGGGAAAAGGTGATGTGGTCGGACGAGTCACGTTACACATTGTTTTGCACCGATGGCCGGCAGAGAATTTGGCGGCAGCCCCACGAAACGATGGACTCCTCATGTGTTGTGAACACAGTTCAAGCTGCAGAAGGAGGTGTCATGGTATGGGCCATGTTTTGTTGGTATGGCAAGGGTCCCCTGATATTCCTTGACAGTCGGGTGAAAGCCAAAGACTACCTGAACAATGTTGCATTTGTACCCAAATGGGGACGGGTTCTTCATGGACGACAATGCTACTCTCCATCGAGCAAGAATTGTTCAGGAGTGGTTTTCTGAACATGACACCGAGTTGCAACATCTGCTTCCGATCGAGAATGTTTGAGACATGCTGGAAGGCATCCGCCTCCGTCTACTCTGCAGGACCTGAAGGTCTCTCTGACAAATGCATGATCTGCGATTACCTTACCTGCATTGCAACACCTTATAGAGTCCATGCCAAACCGCGTATGTTCTGTAATTACAGCCAAAGGAGGGTCAATACCATATTGAACGAAGGTTTCTAATTCATTGGCCGGTGTGTGTATAACTTGTGTAAAAGGCGCAAAATGACCTTAGTAGTCGACGCCAAAAATACAATAAACCAAACCATGTTATTTGGTATTGCAGGATTCGCCTACTTGTATCATTTTCGATCAAAATTCTCTGTTTACTCGTAACACGGGGCAATTATAAATAAATCAAAACCAAGTCGAAATTAAGTAAAGCGAAATTTGCTACCAAAAAGACCCAAAACTAATTTGCAAAATAAATCTAAAGAGCTACCTATTAAAATGAGAACATTTTCCAATGGGGGATACATTAAAAGAAAAGATTAACACGCCTGGGTGTGTATTTATGTGTGTGCTTGTGAAATGCCATTAAATACCCATTAAAGCAAGGCCAGAATACAGTGAGAAAAAGCGAGCAGAAGCAAATGCTTCCACTCGGGTTTCCACATTAATTGCAATTAACTGCTAACGATGTTGGAGGATACAGTTGATGACTAAAACCTTCAGAAGCAAAAAAAGCTTTAAAAAAATAAAATTAAAAAAAAAGTAAAGGAACAGGATTAGATAACAGGCGCAGATGAAACAAAAAATTGACAACATATCTGCTCTCACCTCCGAGAAAGAATTAATTAGAACGGAACCGAGATGGGAAAAAGAGAGTAAGGGTGCTTTGAAAGGCGGGGGAGTGAAAATAAAAATGGACGAGGATATGGCTGCAACATTTTACATCACTTATTTGCTCCCCATTAAGATGATTGCAACGCTCTTCCACGGAGTTTTGAAATTAAAGTCGATTGCGTCTTTCCCTCCAAAATGTCGGCAATCTGAGTTCCACAAAGAATTAGAAAAACAGCACTCTAGTTGTTTTTTTTTTCTTCCTTAAATACTTTTTAGCGTGAGAACAGAAGGCCCCTATTAAAAATACCAAATTCTGTCGTCGCATACATTGAACTTTTAAGATTAAATTGAAAAGTTTTCTTCTTCATAATAATTTTTTCCTCTCTCTTTTCCAAGATTGCAAAACTCTACCTGCATCTCCTTTTTTCTTAACATATTCCTAATTTAATAAACTGACAAAATAATAGCTCCTTAATTAAAGCTTTTAACGCCCGACTTACTAAAGACACAAAACAGGGCCACTTATAATAAAATTCACTTTTTTTTCCTCACTTGCCTCTTAAAAAAAATCTCTCTAATCATAAACATGTAAAACAAGCTCGCCAAGCTTAATTATACTAATCGAGAGACCAGATTAGTTCAGCAAAGCAATTCTCACTTCCTGTTTAACTTCTTCACACCCATGACTGCCCAAGACCGTAAAATGTTGGCATCCTTTAGAAATAAGATTCATTCTCATAAACACATGGAAGGTTTCCCTCCAAACTCGTACGCATATACTGCAAAAGATTCGAAGTCCGTTCATAACTTCGTCAAAGCTTCAGTAAGATAAGGAACACAGTTTTTTCATTCTGGATTCGTTTTATTACAATTCTGACCAGATCACCAAAAGAAAGCCAATTACTTGCGCTTCACTGCTCATAACTCCATTTTTAAAATAATTTCTATATGATCTAAGAATATATTCAAGGTGGCGCTGTTTTAATCTATACAGCCGAGAATTAACCTAAAATCCAGGTTAAAAATCTATAATGCAAATTTTCAATCCGTAGGTGACAATTTCATCGACGAAGAACATTAGTTGCAGTTTTAGGCCGCCTCATTCCCCGGATCTAACTTCATTTGACTTTTGGCTGTGAGATTATTTGAAATCCAAGTTCTGTTCGTGGTGGGATCCTGAACTTGACTACCGTAAAGGACAACATATGTCGATGTCCTTCGTCGGGGAAGGGAATGTGATGAATATAATGCATGTTTCACTTCAATTTTGACTTTGTTACTCATTTGTCTGTCTTTGTAGCTCTTTTTTTTATACATCACAGCGCTGTCTTTTACCCTATCGGCAACGTTGGGAAATACAATTTTTTTCACGTCATCATTAGTCCCTCTACTAAATATGGTACCATTCCGATTGTGAGATCAAATTACAGATGGCTCTGAGTACTGTCAGTTTTATTACAAACACCCTGTATTTAACGAAAATTCAAATAATGAATTATTAAAAAAGAAACTCATGATCCACAGCCTGGATTACCTGGCACCACGACTATCCACGCTCCGTGTAATACCAATTGATAATACCTGCAGATGCGTTACGTTGCTATGGGTGCCTGGACATAAAGGTAAGCCTATAGTTGGGAACGAGATCGCAGATACCTTAGCAAAACAAGGTGCCAAGTCGGCACCTACGGTCCTGAACCTTTTTGCGATATTTCCAAACAAACCGCAATCTGTGAGACTAACAACATCTCTTAAGCGATGATGAAAAGGTGGAAACAGACCACCGATCAAAGACATGCTAGACCTACTCAGAATCTAACAACTAGTATTCTGCGGGTTATCATGGGATTTCTTATCATGATGTACTACGAAAACATTTATATAGAATGGAGATCCTTCGGGAGAAACCACTATGTTCAAAGTTTAATTTTGTGGACGAAACGGCTCATCATATTCTTTTTGAATGTATCGCTCTGGCACATATTCGTCACCTCACTTCAAATTCTACTTTTCCTGAGGACATTCACCAAGATCTGACTCGTTTTCTTGGCGAGCCTGGCTTCCTATAGGTTCTTTAGGTTTTTGGGTCTTGGCGCAAAATTCCCTCATTGGAATAAATGCCTATGTAATCTCTGGTTTTTCACCACTGATTAACTTACCCGCTCTTATAAGATAAGGTAATACCAATTGAACTACGGTGACAGGAAATGTCGCTACCAATATGTCCTTTTGTATTTATTTCATTAGATAACCTTCTTAGTAAAGCAGGTTATATGACTAGATTGTGGCTCAATTGATAAAGCGACGAGTCCGGATACTTGTAGATCATGCGTTTCTTTTTCAATTAATTCATCCATTTTGAAAGCTAACTGTGCCGCCTCGCAGAAGACGATCAAACTACTTGAGATCTTATCTGGTACAGAGGGTAGATTGCGATAATCTGCGGCACCTACTCCTACGAGGGAGTTTTGCGCCATCCCATTAATAACGACTGCTACGAGATGACAGTAGCAGTCGGGACCGACGGCTTAACGTGCCCTCCGAAGCACGGGGGGTTTCATGATGGAAAAGCTGCTGGGGATAAACGAACCAGAGGCTGTCACCAACTGCTGGAACACCAGCTATGGTCAATCGGCAAATGGGTCAGACCAAAGTCCCCCAACAGCCGCGCCCCAAATAGCTGTCCCGCCAGCGGTGGCCCTCAAGCCCAGGCCGTCACCCAACCAGCAGCTGGCCGCGCCTGAAGTTGCTGAACTCCATCGATTGGCAAGCCAACCGACGAGACAACCAGGCCACGGCCACCCCCAACTACTTGAGATAGTGCAGGGAGGAATCTGCGTATATAAATTTTGCATACACGGCTGTCAGGGTAGCGTCAGTCAGACTTTTATCTAAAAAGTTGTGTGTGGAAGGGCAGCTTCCCCGTATTCTGTGGAACTATGTCGTAAAATCAGACGAGAATAACACGCAACCGAAATTCACAAAGCTTTGTTTACCATCTTTCTTGATTTGCCCAACAGACGTTGATTTAGTCCCTAAACTGAAGCAACCATTGTGAGGGGAATATTTTGGTACAACTAAAGAGGAATCTAGTGATGCCATCTGATAAGGCAGCTATTCTGTCAGGAATCAAAACTTTCCCAAACATAGGGAAGCCATGATAAGAAACAATCGAAGTTGCATTCTTACTAAGTGCATAACATTTCAAATGTCCATCGTAGTTTATTCTTCAAAAAATATTGCCATAGAAAAAATGTGTTGCATTGTTTACTGAATTCATGTCCAGAAATTAATTCTAAATTACGCTATTGCTTCCCCACTGCCTTTTATGCATATACCATTTACGAATGTGAATGTTCTATTTGTGTGAGATAAATTCTCAAACGTCATTAATTTAAAAAGTTTGGTTATTCTAAACTACATGCTCACTATATTTCCAAAAATATTATTAAAAGAACATGAAACTTGATTACATAAATGAGGAACGCAAAAACTTTGCTAACGCAGCTACAGAACAACAATTCCAGTGAAAATTCAGACAGAAACAGATTTTGAGCAGATTAAATGACAATATTTTTCCATTAAAAATAATGACCTTCTTTCTTAGAATATCTTCTATAATGGTTAACTGTCTGCTATTTTGGCGCTGACTTTTTGTTGAAGAGAAAATTTTCCGATGAGAGTTTATCAAGCTATGAAGTGAAAGAAAAATATTCAGAGAATTTTAAACGTACGGGTACTTAAGATACACACTTTTAAAGAGGAAAGACTGATGTCGCTACTTTCTCCACCAGTTTTCTGTTATTTGTCAAAATACGCCTGAAAAGTTGTCTTTCCGCGTTAAGAAGTAGGAGAGTCGCAATCGATGACTGCGGGGGCGCGCTTCCTATAAAAAATGTGTTTTTTTCAAGCTGTTAAAATATTTTTCCACCCGACCTGAAAAAGCATCCGGGAGAACTCGAAAACGTTAAAATTTCGAAATGACTATGTCTAAGGAAAAAATATAGTTCACTAGCTAATGAGATGTTCAGAAAAAGTCACTATTATGTGTCTACTTAAATTGTATCGTCTTTTAATACAACCCAGTTGCAAAGTCATACAATCACTAGACAATTTCAATAATCTTTATTTTTGATGTCATTTTGCTCAAAAATGAACAGGAAACTAAGAACTGAAAAGAATGCAATAGATTTCAGATACGTAGAAATCGTTTAAAAAAATATCAACAAAATTCATCCATTCATATTATTACAACAAAACATTAAACATAATTTTAGTCATTCAAATATATAGGGTGTTTCATAATTGGTGTCCCGTCTTTAGGTCCAAATAACGACTCAAGGGGAACAGATTGGGGGGAAATGAATATTGATTATTTGGTTTTAATGTCCCCTAATTCAGAATAAAAACATTTCGCGTCCCTGGGGGTGAAGGGGTAAATTTTGAAAATTCTAATTTTGTATGGGTAGGGGTTAGACCCCATGTGTTATTTAGAAAGTTGTAGAGCATCATGTAAAATGTGGGTTTAGCAAAAAACCCGGTGAAAAAATCTCATCCCCTGCCCTTTATCGAGTGGCTAAAGTGAAAGGTATGGCCAGCTAATGTAGACAAAAACAGAAAAACATTTCCCATGTACAGTTTTCAAATTTCATAATGTTTTTCCTGGGGGGGAAAATCCCGGTCGAGTTTATTAGTGTTTCAGGGTAACGACTCATTCATTCTCATTAATTTTCCAAATGTAGGCCCTACTGTTTTCTAAAGACGGGACACCAATTATGATACACCCTGTATGCAGTCACCAAGACTGCTGTTTAAAAATTTTCCAATCAACACTTAGTATTTCCACCTTTAGCAGACATTACCGCATGCAAACGATTTGGCATGCTGAAAATCAATTTCTCTCATTGGGCAGCAGATATTTTCGCCCAGAGATTGGTCAGGGTAGCTTTTAATTCCTCTCGGGTCCTCTTGGTTTCTTCCGTCGGACCCCTTTTTATAAGAATGTGCCTGATTTAACAATTTTCGATTGGTGTTAAATCAATATTGTATGGATCTATAAAATTATTCTTTTTTGTATGTCTTTTTAAATGAATATTTTACTTCTATAAAATGAGATACTCATTAGTAATTAACAAGACTTTGTAAGAATGTGAGATGATTTTATTCCATGCAGTTTCGATAGCAGTTTTCAGCTCACTAATGTTTTCATACCGTCGACCATCAGTGTAAGCCTGATGTGCGAGCCATCCCCATCGGGTTTAAATCAGGTGAGCAGGCAGGCCACTCCATAACATTAACCACATTGTCATGAAACCACTGACGTGTACTGCGGCTTGAATGGATGCATGCGTTGTTTTGCTGGTACATCAGTGGAATTCGCCTAAACCTTATTAAACAGGGGATGACATGACTTTAAGTATACTCTGGTACTCTGTGCTGTTCATTTTTGTTGATGGAAAAGCCAACGTGAGCGTGCCCAACGAAGTGAATGCACCCCACACTATTAATATTCCACCTCCAAAGTTCCGTTTAGAAAAGACGCGCTCTTCCTTGCGTAAGTCTCGCCAATAACAATTGAAACCATCGGGCCCATCAAGACTGAATATCTTTTTCATCACTGAAAATAACCTGTACAATATAAAAACAATTTGTATACTTGTAGGTACGATCATTACAGTTGATTGATCGGTAAACTTATTGTATTCCAATCTATGTTCATGTTTTCACCTGCATATCTTAATCGAGCTCTTTTATGATGCTCTCTCAGACGAGGGGCCGGTTTCAGTTGGCATGAACAACATTAGCACTGTCGTTTTAGGTTCTCCAGATTGTCGAAGTCGAAACATCTAGGTTAAGCTCTTTCCTGATGATGCAACAACTTTTTGTAGAATTATCAACCGTTTGCTTCGTTCAGAGAGTTTTGATGAACGTCCAGTTCGTTTCGTAGTTCCATATTTAGTCCCATAGTTGACTCTCTGTGATCGTCCAACCTCACGTGCTATCGCTCTTATTTCCTTTCCAGTCTTTCTGAAAGCTTCAATTTGCCCGTTTTCTCGCTCGGAGAGTTGCTTTCCTCGTGGCATTGTTAAATAATTATGGTCATATGTCATTTGTGATAATTTATACCCAAAATCATGTAAAAACCTTGGTGACGTTATATTTTTGCAAAAGATACAAAGTGATGTTTTGCTTATCAATCACTAAATATGGAGAATCAAATGACACAACATTTCGTAAATAATACCATCTCTACTCTACAATAATGGAAGGACTATCAATATCCCACAATTTTGGGGTGACGTTATAATCAGGGCTGTGGAACGTAACTGAAACGTAACGAAATAACGATATTAATAGCGGTATTATAATGTTTAACGTAACGAAATTTTTTAAAGCAGGATAATAACGGAAACATAACAAAATCTGGGCTGAGGAGTGTAACGGAAACGTAACGAAATAACGATATCAGGGCTGTGGAACGTAACTGAAACGTAACGAAATAACGATATCAGGGCTGTGGAACGTAACTGAAACGTAACGAAATAACGATATTAATAGTGGTATCATGTATAACGTAACGAAATTTCTTAAAGCGGGATAATAATGGAAACATAACAAAATCCAGGCTGCGGGAAACAAGCGTAGGAAATATATACAGGGTGTTTCAAAATTATGTACAATAAATTTAGTGACATATTCTTCAGGTCAAAAGAAGACGAAAATGTTCTATAGCACTTTGTCTGGAAACGATTTGTTTGCGAGTAATCCAGTATCATACAGTAGGGAAGCACGGTAGTTAGCGGACGATATTTTAGCAGTTCCAGCGTTTCGACCCAACACTAGGTTGTGTGGTTTGTTCCATTTAAACCTACTTTAGGGTTGTTCCATTAGTTGTGTACGGTTGTTTCCATTACTGTAGTTTCACTACTGTACATCCACTAGGAATATCAATTTCAGAACGTTTGCGTGCTTTGACATACGCATTACGATTTACGTAAAAAAAAGTCATGTACACGTATTCCAGTGCAGAATACACTGACATGCACCTAATGTATGGTCTTGTGGACGGAAATGCTGTGGAAGAAGACTTTCCAAGAACGCTTTCCAAATAGACGTTTGCCAAATAACCGAACATTTGTATCTGTCGACAGACATTTGAGGGAGCGTGGTTCCTTTAGCCGTCAAACAGGACAAGGGCGGCCTGTAGCACATTCTCCGGATGAGGAGGATGTGATAATTGACATCATACATGATGAACCACAGACAAGCACCCGTCGTATTTCTTCCATGGTACACATTCCGCACTCATCTGTTTGGCGCATTCTTCACCGTCAGCTTTTGCATCCATACCGCCTGCAACTGGTTCAGGCACTGAACCCAACGGACTATCCACACCGACAACGATTTTGCCAATGGATACAACGTCGTCACGCTGCAGACCCTAGTTGTCTCAGCCAGATACTTTTCACGGACGAAGCAACCTTCACCTGGACAGGAATCGTAAATTCTCACAACCAGCACCATTGGGCAGATGTTAACCCGCATGTTACCAGAGCTCGAGCGCATCAAGAGCGTTTCTCCGTGAACATTTGGTGTGGAATTGTCGGAAATAACTTAATTGGCCCTTATGTGTTGCCGCCACGATTGACTGGGCGAACGTATCTTTTGTTTCTGCAGAATGCATTGCCAGAATTACTGGAAGATGTTCCTCTTTTGATAAGATCTAACATGTGGTTCTTGCATCATGGCGCTCCAGCACATTTCAGCCATGTTGTGCGAGCACACCTTAATGCTGCATACACGAATCGGTGGATAGGTCGAGGTGGACTGGTAGCCTGGCCTGCAAGATCACCCGACCTTAATCCCTTGGACTTTTTTCTGTGGGTTCATGTGAGAACGATCGTCTACAGCACAGAAGTTCCTAACATTATGGATCTGCGACAACGAATTGAAAATGCATGCCAAACCGTTCGTTAATGCTGGCGACGAACTCTTCCATGACATCAGACGGTCGCTCCTGCAACGAGCCGAAGCGTGCGTGCGAGCTGGTGGCGGGCACTTTGAACAATTCCTGTAATTTGGAGCTACGGGTTTAGTTGGCTGTATCGCGTAAATAAATCGTTTCCAGACAAATTGCTATGGAACATTTTCGTCTTCTTTTGACCTGAAGAATATGTCACTAAATTTATTGTACATAATTTTGAAACATCCTGTATAATCCGGGGTGTTGGGGTTCTGGAGGAGTCCATTGAGGAGTCCACTACAGGGAGGTGACTGTCATTCAAGCATGAATTCCTCATCATACAAAAAAATAAAATATTATTATTAAAACATTATGATAACGTTATTTACTAAGATGACGATATCAAGTAACAAAAAGCATAACGTAACGAAACCTAATAAGAAAATGCGTAACATAATGTTATAACATTACATAAATCAATTCCTTACAAAGCCCTGCTTTAAAACGTTATATTAACGTTATTTTCTGAGATAACAATATTCAGTAACGTAACACCTACCATAACGAAATCAAGTAACAAAACACATAATGTAACTAAACCTAATAACAAAATGCGTAACGTAACGTTATAACATAACGTAAATCAATTCGTTCCACAGCCCTGGTTATAATTATGAAACGCACTGTAGATTTCAGTCTATGATTCAATAGCTGGTATTTTCTCTGAAAATGAACTCTACAGTAAAAAATGCTAGAAATACTCAACCCATTACCAGTTGATTTTCATATTTGATACTATCCGATTAATAATTTTTATGTTCCCTCATAAAGCAGAACAGAAACCTGATGTGTATGCAATAAACTTTTAATACACGATACTAATATCAAATATCGCCCATCACTAATGAGTATATTTATTTAAAAAGACAGACATGAAAAGAAGTAAACGGATTTGTATCATAATATATATCGGTACAAAATAACCTCCTGAAAACTTTTTTTTTTTGGCTTTAAACAAATTATATTGCCGAAAACGTCTCTTTACGTTCGAATGTCCAAATGTAAGTGAAATACAGGTATTTCTCCGTAGGTGAAATGTCCGTTCGGTGTAGGTCCATTCGAACAAATGTCCGTTCGTTTAAATGTCCGTCGGTCAAGTGTCCATCGGTCAAATGACCGGGTACCATGTGGTGCTGCTCTATCCTGGTGAAACACTGCATGACCGTTATGATTTAATTCTGGCAACATTCCTCCAATATATCCTGATACTTTTGAGCATTAACCGTCCCTCGGATGAATTTCAACTGGCCAACTCCTTTTGCACTCATACAATCCCACACCATCTGTGTGTCAGGGAATTTGACACTGGTACTTATATATGTTTCATCTTTCTTACGAATAACACGGTTACCTTCTTCATCATAACAAACTGTAAATTTAGACTCAACACTGAAGATGATACTTTTCCACGTTTCTGAAGACCATTGAAGATGTTCTTTAGCCCACTTGAGCCTTTTTACCATTTGGAGACGTGACAGTAGAGGTCTGACTTTTGCAGTATAAAGCTGTAACCATGTTCCTTCAGACGTCACTTTGTAGTAGCATTTGAGACATCTACTCCTGTTGTTTCACACCACTCAATTGTGATTTCAGATGTGGTTACATGTCGTTTGCCTTATAATATCCATGGGAGAAGCTTGTCTTGCCTTTTTGATGTTTTTCTTGGTCGACCAGTTTTCTTAATTGCGGAAGAGTTTCCTGTTTCTCTCTCTTTTTTTAATGATTTCAACAACTACACTTTGACATATATTTCATTCAGTAGCTATTTTGCAAGTAGAATATTTCTGTAAGTGCTTGTCAACAATCAAACTGCGTATTTCATTACTGGTGGTTTACCTCGCCCCATTTTCTTATAGCATGTGACTTGAGTCCCAAAAAAATCACAGGGAAGCTGATTAAGCTTTCTACAGCATAAAAATGCAAATTAAGTTGCAGTCAGCTAAAACTTTCCCATTTTTTTGAGGGTGATTGGATATTTTTGAATGACTAAAATTATGTTTAATGTTTTGTTGTAACAATATGAATGGATGAATTTTGTTGATATTTTTAAAACAATTATTTTATATCTGTTGATGAAGAAAATATACCATTCATTCTTAATTTACAGTTAATTATAATCACAAGTACGAATCATGTCAAACTAAATAAAATTCACACTGCATCTAACAAACTTAAAGGAAGGGAGAGTTCGCATAACCAGCGTTCTAATGCGAGGAAAACATGTTTGCCATGTTTACATTTACTGAACTGAACTCCTAACATATCTACAATTAGCCCAAGCCAATGCGTAAAAAAAAAAATAAATAAAAAAACAGCCACGAGTCCACGTGCCACTCTCATCACATCATCATCACGTGATGACATGCTACGTCAAACACAGCAACTTTAGCCGATAAACTTAAGTCAGCGAAGAGTGATTATCAAGAGGGAAGAGAGCGAGCGGGTATAAACGCCATCGTTCTCGTCCATTAGTTTCTCATTAATCATGCAAAAGTGGGCTAACGTTGTGCAGATGACAATGCCCAGGAATCCTAGTTAAAAAGGACTAAAACCAAAATCCGCACCGAACTTGACCGTGAAAGACTTTGGCTTCAACATCGTCACCGCTCATTGCACAAGTGCTAGGACAGGACGAGGGGGCGAACCGAGTCAGTTTTGGGCTTCCGCCAACGTCAAAACTCCATAAATTTCTCCCTCTCGCTCACTTACGTCAACGGAAGCCAAGCCAAGACAAAAACCACATCCACCACGCTTACGACTCGATCTATTGGCAGGCTTCTGCTCCCAAAGCGAAATTAACACAATTAAATTTTCATTTCAATTCTGAATCAGTAGCTTCATTTTCGCCATTCCAAATTGTAACACGAGACGCAGCTCGCAATAACGTATTCTCTCTTTCTATGAACATGATAATTCATTAAGGATTCATTGACCTTCCTTAGTTCGTGAATCCCTGATACTATAATCCGATCCCGCTAAGAATGAAATAAAATCGAAATTTTATCGATATCTTTCGAAATTGATCGCTAAAGTGAGAGTGGTTACTAATTTGATGAAGCAGCACCATCTCTTAACGATATTTATGCAGGCGTGGTTCTTTTTTCGTTACTAAAAATTATTATGCAGTTTTCCATTGATGGGAAGTTTCAAACACAGGCAATCAAGCAGATGCCTTGGAATAATTTCAGTTTCCCTTCCAACGCGGACTGATACCAGCTTGAGCATGCGCGCTTCGTTTTTACCAGGTCGTTGCATATCAAATGTCGGATTGCAGAGGTCATCTTTAATGGCCCTCTAAAAAGGACACCTTCACACGTGCTATTCGAAATAACCCCCATTGCAATCCAAACATTGATGCCAACGATTTGGCAGCTTCTCGAGCCCTTTCCGATAGAATCCATGGTCACGGAACTCAAACTCCCGGAATGCGTTTGCGACGTCTGCTTGTGTTAGGAATGTTTTCCTCCGGAGAAAATTGGAAAAGATGGTAGCCGGTAGGGAAGAGGTCAGGAGAGTACGGGGGGATGTGGAAGCACCTCGTAGCCCAGAGCCGGACGCGCGTTGTCATGCAGCAGAAGAACGCCTATGCGATGCACAAGTGCAGGTTGTTGCGGACACAGTTTTGTGTGCATACGATGCAGTTCACGACAGTAGGTCGCTTCTTCATGGCGCAAAAGCAATTCAGTACACACCTCTAATTGACGCTCTTTTTGGTTTTCCTTAAGTTCATGTGGGACCCATTTGTCCTGCTTTTTTACCTTGCCGATGATCCTAATGTGTCTACTGATAGTCGACATTCAACACGTTGGGCAGTCTGCCGCGCGGCTCATTTGCCAAGTCCGTCACTCCCGCCCGGAATTTTCGGAACCAACGTTGGACAGTACGTTCGTTTATGGTGCCTACACCGAATACCTTATCGATGTTTCGAGAGGCGTTGGATGCAGTGATTCAACCTGAACTCGTAAAGGCCGGTTCCCACTAGCGCGAAACCGCGGCGGAAATACCGCGCATGACGTAAGCATCGCGGATTTGACGTCATACCGCGGCGTAAAATCCGCTACCGTCTAGAGTTGAGATGGATTTAACTTAACCGCGACGGTAAAATACGCCGAGGCAGCGTCCGCCAATGAAATCAATGCATTTGTGTGACGTTGACAATCTCTCCAAGATGGCGACGCTAATGGATAGTATCGTTTAAGAGTGCAGCAATCTTAGCGAACATCATCAAATAAACAGCAACACCCTTGCTTGTATCTCCGTCCATTTTTGTTTATTTGCAAAGACTTAAAACGCTACGTCCATTTTTTTATGCGTCCATTATGGGAAAAGGCTCGAAGAGAATCCTCGAAAGCGATCTTCAAAGAGACTCTTGAGCTATAGCGTAACGTGCCGCGATAGTGGGAACTGATCAGCGGAATTATCGCTGCGCTTAACCGCGGTGGTTTTAACCGTTCCGCTTTTCACGGCGTATAGTGGGAACCGGCCTTAATGCTTTATCACACGTCATGACTATCTTCGCTTGGGTTCAAACGCTATTAAATATCATCGCAGACATGCAAATTTCAGGCAGCTGGTCGCTGATAGGTTTCTCTCTGGGAAGGCACCACTTTGTTGTGGGTACTTGCTACTAAACGTGGAAACCGTGCTGAAGCGCGGAACCCACTTCGAAATCCGACATTTGATATGCAACGACCTGATACTTAATTAAGTATTAAGATTCCCAAAATCTTTTTGAAAATTTTCCATTGGTTAAAAAGTTATAAACAACAAATACATTTTTTTTGTTACTTTTTGTTTAAAAAGTCATATCTCAAGCTAATTTTTTCAAATCTCTTTGAAATTTTAAAGATAAGTAAAAAGTAGATATTTCTTAACAAAACATAAAAGAATGAGAATAAAAAAATTTTTGTGTAAAAAAAAAAAAAAAATCGATTTCAACAATTTTGAAAAAAAACAACAACATCGAATCTGTATTTATTAACGATTTAGAATTTGAAAAAAAAAATGGTGATGATCTTTGTTATACGCTTTTATTTAGCTTGCTTTTTTGTGTGTGCGTGTGTGTGTTTCCGCATCTAAGCATCTGGGTCAAATCAATATTAAACCAACTTCCCGATAAGCTAGACAGCTGAAACTTGCTGAACTATACACAGGATCGACGACAATGCATTTAAAAAAAAAAATTCAAATAGGTTCACTGGTTCGTGTTCTAATGATACATGTTCAAGTTGTCTTTCCGAGTTTAATGTTTACCTAAGAAAATTGTTTTTAATAAATTTTATAGAAATATATAAATCCAAATAAACATACATGAAGCATTAAAAAATTAAAACAACAGGTGTTTTTGAATCCACGCTTTGTTCCGAACGAGATGACACCCACTACATTCACACGATATTAATTAAGCATTGAAAGCCGAAGTGACAAGCTCATCAGAAAAGTTGGTAAACAGGCACAAAAGTATTAGTAAAAGAGAGAGAGGCAGTCTTCGTAAGTAAACAACAGTTTTCTCCAGGATCCAGTTGTCAATCAAAAACAGCGAAATCGCATTATATTCGCCGCTTATTCGAATCGAACCCCCAAAGAAATTCGGTAAACAATCTTTTTATCATACATCCTTCAGTAATTGCTGATTCCAAGAAATCAAAAAAAAAAACACCTTCATATCTATTCGACTGAAACGAATGGTTGTTAAATAATAAAAAATTAATGTTCGGACCTTCATCCATTAACAGTTGAGAGAAAATAGGAGGATGGACACAGCCACTTATCAAACTGTGGAGCCTGCGGCCCTAGGGAATGGATTTATACATCAAACGAACTAGGGTCCCCAGTTCCCCTTTCACTCTCCCTTTTTTTAAAATGAGAATGAGTTTTTCCACAACACAAAGTTCGTCGGGTGTTTCTCCCGATCGTTTTCTAACGTAAGGGGGGTAGGATGCAAATGACAACAACTGGTTGTAAACAATAACAGCTGATTTATTTATGATGAATTTACAATTACGATTGATTATATCCAAAGCTAACTCTAAATTTCTAAATCATTTGAATAAATGGATCTAAGAGAAATGAGAGATATGAGAGCGGCTGTGTGTTACCCAATCTAACGTTCTCGCATTCGCCTCCGTTCGTCTATTCTGAAAATTCTCAATAAAGTTCGACTTCTATTTCACGCTTCCATGTTGAATAAATATTTTCTTCTATTAAAGAGGGATTTCTCCTCAGTAAATAAATTGAATTAATTGTTGAATGTATACTAACAGGTTACTCGCTCTAAATTCTCACTACTCACACTAACAATTCACTAACTACCTCAACGTCTACATCTGTCTGCTCCGACAGGTTCCTCAACTTTAACTACACCTCGACTCCTCTCCGACTGCTCACCGACCACTTTCTCACAAACTCTCTGCATCAACTACATGGACAGGTTGATTCCTTCTCCTAACTTTTCTGATCCAACAACAACTAACTGTAAACCGAACAACAGTGTGTAAAAGACACTCAAACAGTTGATTGGTGGAAAGAAAGGTCAACTTCTCCTTTCTAAATCATACCACCATCATTTACATGAAAATCAGACAATGCGTCACTGTCGCTAACATAACACCTTGTAAACCTAGAACCACATCCTGTGTAATCTAAGTACTAACTCCAATCTAAAACTTCACTTCAATTGTTTTATAAAAGTTTACTTAACTGTTTTATATAACAACCAAATAACGACTGAATTATAATTCACGTAAACTAGATAGATGTTTAAATAAACTAAACATGGCTAGTCTATCTTCTCCAATATTAAACCTCACCTCAAGAACATTATAGAAATAATCACTATACCTCGTCCAACAAGAGAAAAACAGGGTGTGTCACAGGAAGTTTCAGATTAGCCAATCAGAGAAAGGGGGCCTCATGCGCTTACTCACTTCTGTCTCATGTCTCATTGAAGAAGCGCTTTATAATATTACAGTAGAAGCTTTAATATTATTCAGTTGCTTTGCTTTAATTATAATTAAAATAATTGTACACTTCATAAAATTGTCTTTTAACTCAATTTTCTATATATCGTTTACTTATTTTCAGGTAATAACGTGCAGTCTGTTTAACCATCATTTTTTTTAAATATTTATACATTCTAATGACATGTTTTTTGTTTTTTTTAAAGAATTATAAGGTTTTATTAAAGATGCTATCTTATTTTTTATTGTTTTATGATACGTTTTCCATTCCAGTTAACGATATCTCTTTCGTTTATTTGCAGGCCATGAGAATGGCCTTTGAATGTATAGTCTTGAATAACATCTAAATTCAGGCTAAGGAGATTGTGGTAGAACGTTACTGTCATTCCACTGTTGCTGTCTTCTCCATTAACATGAATTATTAAAGGCTCCACTTGATCTTCAATCAAACAGTCCGTTTCCCAATATCGTTCTTCCACACGCAAAACGTGTTCTATCGCTTTTCTCCAATTTTCAGGAGTTACATTATCAATTGCCGTTCTCCTAAGTTTTTCAACATCAGCAATCTTGAAAGTTGTATTCTTCTTCCGTATATATTCTTTTACCTGTGCCCAAATAAGTTCAATGGGATTGAGATGACAGTGATAAGGAGGTAGTCTTATCACTAAATGGCCGGCATCGCCAGCCAGTTCATCTATAACATAGCGCTTTGCTGTTTTGTGTTGTTTGATAACATCGTACAGCTCACCTTTTGACATTTTTGCTTCGGTAGGTATTCCTCGTAGGTCCAACCACTCTATCATATCCGATTTTCTTGTATTGCTGCACGGCGCTTTGGCCTTCTCCACCGAGTGATATGGGGCATTATCCATGACGATTACTGAATTTTTCGGAATATTTGGCAGCAGTTTTGTTCTAAACCATTCATGAAAACAATCCCCATTCATTTCGTCATGGTAATCTGCGGATTTATTTTTTGACCGAAATAATAAACAGCAGTCGTTCACAAACCCTTTATCGCTTCCAGCATGCAAAAGAATGAGACGGGAGCCTTTACCCGTAGGAATGAAACGCCCGCGGTAGGGTTCCGAGCTCCCTGGTTGAGCACAGCTTTTCCCGTCTTTCACGGCCATGGTGTGCATTAGCCCACGTTTCATCCAGATATATGAAAGTACGTGTGGGGTCCCTGCATAGCATTTGTACTTGCCTTAAAAAACGACGTCGTTGTGCGATAGCATCTGTCCGCTCGATGTAAAATTGACGGTGGTTGATTTTGCCATACTTCATATGCAATTTATCATGCATAATAGTGGCGAAGGAAGTTCTCGAACCGACGTAGTCAGTTTTTTCTCTAAATTTCTGGTACACATTTTTCAGAGTAGGATAATTACCTTCTGAGTGTATTTCGGATACACATGCTCGTGCAATCGAGAGGTCAAAGTCATCCAGATTCGTTGTTCGAGATTCCCTGGGCCTTTTCTTTCCAGGAGTCGAAAAGTGAGGAGAGGGGGTGGTAGCTTCGCATGAAGACGCTTCGTTTCCTTCTTGAACAATTGTTCGAACGCAAGAAAAAGAAACTTGCGTTGCCTTGGAAGTTTCTTCTATCAAGGCAGATGAGCTTTTAAAACACTGTTTTCCTTTTAAGTAGCAAAATACATTCCACACAATCTCCCTAGCCTGGCTCTGAATAGTTTTTCCTTGTTTGGCTGAAGAGCTGTTGCACGGCGACGCCATTACAAATTGACTTGTGTAGCCGCTGAAGGAGAGATCCCACAAAGCATTGCGGATGAGTGAGTAGTCGATATCAGACCGGAAACACGCCCTGTTTTTCTCTTGTTGGACGAGGTATAAGTGTTAACTAATTTAAATGACTGACTAAGATTAGAAGTTAATTAAAATATAATAATAATCTAGAAACTGTCTTTAACTTCATAAACTAAGATCTCTCCTGTGTTACACTAACAACTATCACTAAAATAGCTGAAGGAAAATCTTTACATTTAATTATTAAGTTTTAACTCGCGTCTTACTAAAATAAGGGTGGGGGTTTCAAAATCCCGGGCCCTCACAAAACGTTCTACTGCGACATCACAGTCATTCGAGGATTTCAAAGTACACTGCCAGAGGACCGGGATTCTACATCAAAAAATGTCTTCCAGATGAGAGGGTGGGACAAAATGAGATAAAAGTTCTGTGAAGAATTTGCGTGATATCGCACTGGGACTATCTCAGCATAGTATAAAACGTGGATTCCAATATTCCATTACAATCCACTGATCATTTAACAAGTGATAATGGAGTAAAGTAGTGCCGCTCCCGAAAGACAGATAGAATATCTACACACGCTACTAATCTGATGTACGTTGTTGGATAAAGTGAATATCTGAAGAACAGTTTCTTTCAGATTGTATCTTCCCAATTCTCTATAAGGTGCCCCAAAAGTCTGGAATCGCCCGGACTTTTATAGAACATGTTCGAACAGTCGATATTGACATTCCATGGACACGCAATCAAGAGTCGATCTGTTAAAAATGTTCCTGATTCTGGATGCCAGACAGATGGTTGGTTGATTGGTTCATTAAGTTTATGGGCACGTCAACATCTAGGTCATGTTGCCCCCTTTTCACTTGAGTAATATCTTTACGCATTCTTGGGGCAAACACATACACTTGCCAGATTGGAGGGGTGGAAAACCTTGGACCCAATACTCTCTGACTAGGGCTACCACGACGGGGCAGATCAACTAACTTACCAGCATAAACCATTACTTAGGTTGGTCGGTTGATTTTCACCGATCTTCACGTTTTAGGGTCCCTAGATTACGAAAAAGTGATTTCTGGAAAATGTTTGTGTGTCTGTGTCCACGATAGCGTCCAAACGGCTAAAGCTATCTAGACCAAACTTTAAACTTAAGATTATAATCTTCTTCGGCAGGTCTGATTAGTTTTCCAGTGGAATCGGTAAACCGGGAGTACCAGTTTACTCCAGCGCCAAAATATAAATTTTGAAATATCTCGTTAAAAATTGCGTTTATGAAAATTTTGAAGAAACTGAAAAGTGTTCTAATTTCAATTTTCAACAACTTTTGTTAAGAAACTTTTTTCAAAATTCCAACCGGAAGTACCAGTTTTACTCTTATCAAAATCCATCCAGTGTTTTGCTAAAATAAGGGAAAGAAAATGATAAAATTTGGAATCTATACCAAAGTGTTTGGACGCTAATTTGAAGTAACTTTTATTCACAAAATTTCTATCGGAAGTAGCCATTTTAGACAGTTGTTTAATTTTTTTTTGTATTTGGACCAGGACATTTACGTATAAGAAAGTCGGGTGATGACCACACCTCATTTTTTAAATTTAGGGACGCGTCAACGTCTAAGTAATCTTATACAATCCTTAGAATTCCACTCAACTACTATCTTTCACGCATTCCGTGGACAAACCCAAACACCCATGCAGACGACAGATTCGAGAACTGGAAAGCCTTCGCCCCATCTCATAAATTTGAGATGCCCGAATAGATAAAAGTGAAGTGGTAGAAACTCTTAGGTGCGCAGGGCCGCAAATCACATCCTCAGCAACCTATCCAGAAAGTAATAAGAGTTCCTGTAATTCCAGACTTTTAAGACGCCTTATACATCTAAATCTTGGCTTGGGTCGGGTCCATTACTTTTAACCTACAAGTCAATAATTGCTATGCAATATTTTGATATCGCTGGTCAATTATTTATTTCCAAAACGATAGTTTGTCTAAGAAGTTTATACACTGAGTTAGCAAAACTCATGGGATAGTTACTTAATATCTGGTCGGGCCACCTCTGGCCCTGTGGAGTGCAGCAATACGGCGTGGTAGTGAGTCTGCAAGTCCCTAGTACACTTCTGGAGGCAGTTGACACCAGATAGTCTGCAGAGCCGAAGATAGTTGCTGCCCGTTCGTGGGCGGATGATCCAGTGCCCGGAGCCTGACTTCAACAGCATCCCAGATATGCTCGATGGGATTCATGTCAGGGCTCCGTCGTTGGACCTCTCCTGCATGCTCCTCGAACCATTCGCGGACGACATTGGAGCGATGCGGTGGAGCATTGTCATCTTGAAATACTGCTACGTCGTCAGGGTGTTGAAATGTCAAAAACGGGTGCAGATGGTCTCCGATGAGTTGGCGATACCGTGGACCATTCATCGTTTGGTCCAGGATAACCAGAGGGCCCATTCCAAACCAAGAAAATGCACCCTAGACCATCGCTGATGCCCCACCACCCTGCACCACCACCTGTTGGCATGCGGGATCCATCTTTTCGTGAGGTCTGCGCCACACACGGTGCCTCCCATCAGCGTGGTACAGTTGATATCGTGACTCATCTGACCATATGACGTTACGCCACTGTTGCAGAGTCCAGCCAAGATGGTTGGTGGCAAATGCACGCCGGAGTGTCCGACGACGCTGGGTAAGCATTAGCACCCGTGTAGGGCGACGGCTGCCAAACCCGAGGGCATGCAGATTCCGACGGATTGTCCACCGAGAGACGTTTCTAGTGCGGCCAGTATTGAACTGGTCTGTGATTTGCTGCACTGTTGCGCTCCTGTCTCTCTGAATCATTCGTCCCAGGTGTCGCCGGTCACGATCCTTCAGGGCAGCTGGACGCCCGGTATGGTGCCTGTTGTGGACTGTGATGCCTTCATCCAGCCATTGCCGATACACCCTGGAGACAGTTGAGCGGGTAAAGCCAAATTCCTGCACCACTGCCGAAATGGAACATCCCATGCGTCGGGCACCTACTATCATACCCCGTTCAAAAGACGTGCCATTTCTGATTAATCACTTATCCAAGCTCTTCCCACAACGTCTAATGGTCCATTCCCAGAATCCGTTACCCCTGTGAATTCGTGAGCCATGCCCATCAATCAATGTGCTTGCTATCCCATGAGTTTTGCTAATTCAGTGTACTTCTTTCAGTCTTTACTCGGGATGTATTAGGCTGTTTATCGGAATTGAGAGTGGAAAAGGTGAATTGGCCAGCCAGGTTCCTAATATGGTATACATGATAACGCTCGCATAACAAATCTCTAAGTTTCCTCTACGCAATACACTGCTTAAGCTAAGAATGCCCATCATCAAATGAAAACATTAAAGCAATACAATTTTGCGGCTAACCAAATTCTTTCGAGGCGGTAGTTTCACAGAATCCAAACAAACTCAGACACACGATTCATTATTCTTCCAACCATCTCCTTTTTTAAACCAATATGAAAATCCCTTTCAATGCAATATTCAAACTCCCCTTTCATAATCCCCAGGATCGTTTCCGGACGCTAGAAACAGCTGTCAAGCGTGCGTGCAGTTGTTAAAAGCTTTTACGTCTCTTCGTTTCCGTTCGTATCACCCATACTCATTTCCGTTTCCATTAAGAAAGAACAGAAAGAGTAAACTTCACCCCTATAACCCTCCTCTCTCTTACATTTACGAGACGATGCCCCCAGGAAAATTGCCAAGAAAGAATCAAACAACTTCTCAAGAAGACGAGCCATCAAAGGCGGGAAATCCCCAAAACATAAATCCCTCCACGAGACAATATCCAATCGAAACACAATAGAGAGCCCCAAATGGACTTCTCGAGCCGATTTCTCGGATCAAACAGGATTTGGAAAGCGATTTCGAAAGCTGCTACCTTTTACCAACTGAAACAGGTCAAAGGCTAATTGCAATTGAACGGTTAAGGACTTCCTCGGCAATCTTGCTACACCCGAGCTTCTTAACTCTGTATTATCTACGAGTGCCATATACCTACATAAGAGTTAAGCAACAACAACTCACGAGAACAGCAGTCAAGAAAGAAGTACTCTCTTCCAACGCTGAAAATCGATCTTGATAACAAACTTGGGCTAAGAGAGGTCAAATCTTCCATTAACCACTACCGACATCTGTTGACAAAGAAAAGAATAAATTATTCTTTGAAGACGGTTTTTTCACACCTCACACCTGCATTGCTTAAGCAAATAATTAAAAAGTATTTAACAAATAAAATATTTTAATTTAGAAATTTAATAATGCGACAGGACAGCAAAACGCCAGCCGGCGCCTTCTATCCAAGCCGCTTCTAGCTATTCGAATAGCTGCCTTCAGATTAGCAGGTGACCGTACTTGAGCTTCTGCTTAATCGGAGCCCACTTAACGGCTTTGTGTAGCAAAGTCGCAACTACAACCCTAGCGACAATGAACTTCGGACACCTACAGAATTCTGGATAAGTACAACGAAACTAATTTGTAAACAAATGAAAATTACTTTATTGAGTGCACAGAGCTTTAGTACAACTGTCATATAGCATTTTAACATAAAAAATAAATGAGAAAATTAAATAAGCGACTTTTTGTAATGTTCAGTTTTCAACACGTTGCAATGAACTTCGTACACCGTACCGTTTATTGCACATTACCACTGAGTGGCATCACCTTTCCGACGAATGACGCTCCGAAGTCGTTGAGGCATGCTGGACACTAACTTCTGCGTTGTTTCTACTCGAATTTTGTCCCACTCTTCGAAAATACACGCCCGCAACTGCTGCAGTGTTCGAGGCTTCCGCTGTCTGACTTTTCGCTTTAAAATGTTCCATATATTTTCAATGGGTGACAGATCTGGGCTGCAGGCAGGCCAGTCAAGCACTCTGAAACGCTGCTGTTGTAGCCAAGCCTTGGTGTTCCGAGCAGCATGAGGCTTCGCGTTGTCCTGCTGAAAGATGCTTGGTCTCCTATTGAACAACTTTTGGCGGGATGGACGCAGATGCTGTTGAAGAATGTTTATATAGGCAGCAGAGTTAATAGTGCCCTCGCAAAAGTGAAGCGATCCTGTCCCGGCTGCACTCATGCAGCCCCACACCATCAGCCTTGCAGGCTTCTGAACTTTCCTCTGGTAACAGTCGGTAACTTGCGTGCTGGGTCCTTAGCACCTTGCGACCGCTGTTGCCATACATCACTGCAAAGGTGGACTCGTCGGACCACAGAACACTATTCCACTGAGCAAGGGTCCACTTTAGATGGGTTCTGGCCCATGCTACCCGGCGACGCTTAGCTACAGTGCTCATAAATGGCTTCCTCTTTGTAGCGTATAAGTAATAGTTGCATCTTCTGATGTAACGGCGGACTGATGAAAATATTCTCGAGCCCAAACAGTCATTTCACTTATGGGAGCATGCCTGTTTTTCACAATGTAACGTCGAAATACTCGTAGGTCCCTAACATTCAATAATCGCTGCTTGCCTGGTGCAGTCCCTGATTCTGTTTTCCCGATTTCTCTGAGACGCTTGCTGATCCCATTAAGAGTAGAGAGAGAGTGCAACTGATAATTCATGGGCAATAGCTCGCTGGGATTTGTTATTCTGGAACTGCCGTATACACATTTCTACTGGCTTACCACGTCCCATGGTTCAAAACAACACGAATACTGTGCTCTGTCGCGTGGACGGTGCTTTTAAAGTCTGATGCAAAGCATTCTGGGCGTTTCTACAGCCTTCAGGAAAGTTCTAGATGCTGGCGATCCCTTGTGTACGAAATTCTTTGAAACCTGTTGACATAGTAATTTTACATAAATTTGAATAAATTATTTCACACCATTAAATCGATTCTAAATCGATGTTGATATTGTTCCATGTACACTGAGTAAATCTATTTTCATTAGCCTGCAATCCTCTGTATGCACTTTTCACTGTGTTTTTAGCTAAATTACTTGGTGTCCGAAGTTTATTGACGCTAAGTTTGTAATAGAAACCCAGCTTTAGCACAATATAAAGCACATCTCGGTGGCAAAGACAGATTTTTATTTCCGGCAGGATTTAAGACAGATTAGAATGCAGAGATCGTTCGCAAATGGAAACAAGGGTGAGCATAAGTCTCCATACATCGAGTGATCTAGCTTTTGTTTTTGTATATCAAATAAGTAAACCAGATAAGAAGAATGCCACTAAGGAAGGCAGAGCGGATTGACACCATTCTGTTGGCTGGGAGTGGTATCACCCGCCAAGAAGCTCGAATGGCTGGATCAGCAGTTTCCTAGACGACGTAGCCCGGTTCGTACAGGTCACCAGATCTTTGGGGGTCCCTTGAAAATCTTTGCAGTTTGGAAGAAGATTCGTAAAAGAAGAATAACAGCAAACATGTCACTGAAGATGTGTTGTTACTTGGTTTAATATGCAGGGGCGACATATCGAAAATATCTTGTAATACTGGCACAGATGTACATTTCGATCACAAGGTACATCAATCAGTATATCGAAATGTACATCTATGCCAATAAATGTCAACGTTTCTGGTCAAGTGGATCTTGTGTTTCCTGCTTCTTCGTTCCATATGATGAACAAATTGGCTTGTATTTCTACATGTCCAGATCCTTTTGCAGTCGCCGATCATTCCATTCAGGACTCTAGATCTTACGGTTTAAACTACACTACATGATCAAAGGAGTTGGGACACCTGGGGTATTTCTCCTGTACTGGACTGGGTGCGCTCATCAAGGTGGACGGAAACCTCAATGCTGATGGCTACAGGACCATTCTGGATAACGGGGCACTTCCAGCGCTGTGGGAACACTTCGGCACGACAATGCGCCTTGTCACAAAGCAAGATCCATATCCGACTGGTTTGACGAGATGCGGGTTGAAGAACTGGATTGGCCCGCCCAGAGTCCTGATCTCAACCCCATCGAACATCTTTGGGACGAATTGGAACGACGTGTGAGATCCAGGTTGGTTCGCCCTACATCTGTCCAGGAACTGACCACGACAACCCTCGAGGAATGGAGGTCAATACCTGTGGACACATACCATAAACTTGTGGACAGTATGCCATGTAGGGTGGAGGCAGTGATAGCAGCTCGGGGTGGTCCTACACACTTTTGATTGAAGCTTTTTGCGGCGTTACGGTAGAGCAACATGTATCCCAACTCCTTTGATCATCTAGTATATCTGGGGGATCTAATGGCGGAAGAGTATATACAAATGAAGTTTATAAAGAATGGACTTCTGTGATGGACAGAAGAAGAAGAAAAATTAAACAAAGTCAAAAAGCTAATTATTTCTTTTTCTTCAAATAAACACATTGATTCATTCTGTGTTATTTTTCAACTAAGCAACAGTCATTAGTCTAAGTATTCGATAAGAAATTGTCAAATCCGTTTAATCTTGTATAATTCAGTCTGGATTATAATGCCATCTTGTTTAAAGCCACTAAAATGGTATTAAGATATCTTTAATCGTTCCGAGACTGCTGCATTTGAATAGTCAAATTAATTTTTTAAAAAAAGTCGATTTCTGCATCGTCAATATCGTTAACAGTATAGTCAAAGTTAAAATCTTGCGAAGTGTTCCCCCTTTCCACGCACTGCACCAACGCGTGATTAGTCATATGAACCCGTCGGAGAGGAATTCGGGGTTGTTGTCGACACCAGGTTTGAATGGCAGCTTTGGACCCTCTTCTGCAGCACGAATAACGCCCGCCCGCACACGATCGTCACTCACCAGAAACGTTGCAGTTCAAAGATGAAAGACTTTGCACCTTGCGACTTTCACCACTTCCCAAAGAAGAAAGAGCACCTTAAGGGACATGAGTTGCGTTCTGACGACAGGTGATAAATGCCATTCAATCCTCGTGTCGACAACAACCCCGGAATTCCTCTCTGACGGGTTCGTCCGACTAGTCACGCGTTGGCGGTGGGATGGGGATTAAGTCGAAAATAGGAATAGTGCATTACATTGAGGACAAATGTAAGTATCAGGAACAATTAGTATTTTAAAAATCGGTTATCAAATAAAAAGTAACAGCCATGAAGGCATTACTTTTCGATTAACCCTCGTATTTGGATTTTGTGAGGTTATGTTGAACTTTTCTATGGCGGATCTCAAAGGGATAGACGATTAATATTTAAAAGAAAAAAATTTAAAAAATTGGGAAGACTATAACAAAAATTGTATAGCCAACTACAATGAGTTAGCAAAACTCATGGGATAGCAAGCACATTGATTGATGGGCATGACTCACGAATTCAAAGGGATAACGGATTCTGGGAATGACCATTAGACATTGTGGGAAGAGCTTGGATAAGTGATTAATCAGAAATGGCACGTCGTCGCGAGGGTATGATAGTAGGTGCCCGACGCATGGGATGTTCCATTTCGGCAGTGGTGCAGGAATTTGGCTTTCCCCACTCAACTGTCTCCAGGGTGTATCGGGAATGGCTGGATGAAGGCATCACAGTCCACAACAGGCACCATACCGGGCGTCCAACTGCCCTGAATGATCGTGACCGGCGACACCTGGGACGAATGATTCAGAGAGACAGGAGCGCAATAGTGCAGCAAATCACAGACCAGTTCAATACTGGCCGCACTAGAAACGTCTCTCGGTGGACAATCCGTCGGAATCTGCATGCCCTCGGGTTTGGCAGCCGTCGCCCTACACGGGTGCCAATGCTTACCCAGCGTGCATTTGCCACCAACCATCTTGGCTGGACTCTGCAACAGTGGCGTAACGTCATATGGTCAGATGAGTCACGATATCAACTGTATCACGCTGATGGGAGGCACCGTGTGTGGCGCAGACCTCACGAAACGATGGATCCCGCATGCCAACAGGTGGTGGTGCAGGGTGGTGGGGCGTCAGTGATGGTCTGGCGTGCATTTTCCTGGTTTGGAATCGGCCCTCTGGTTATCCTGGACCAAACGTTGAATGGTCCACGGTATCGTCAACTCATCGGAGACCATCTGCACCCGTTTTTGACATTTCAACACCCTAACGACGTAGCAGTCTTTCAAGATGACAATGCTCCACCACATCGCTCCAAGTCGTCCGCGAATGGTTCGAGGAGCATGCAGGAGAGGTCCAACGACTGAGCTGGCCAGCCCGGAGCCCTGACACGAATCCCATCCGCAACTATCTTCGGCTCTGCAGACTATCTGGTGTCAACTGCCTCCAGAAGTGTACCAGGGACTTGCAGACTCACTACCACGCCGTATTGCTGCACTTCACAGGGCCAGAGGTAACCCGACCAGATATTAAGTAACTATCCCATGAGTTTTGCTAACTCAGTGTATATTGATTATCAAATATGCCATGTTAACTTTTGGAGAAAACTAATTCAAAAATGCTGAACAATAAGAATGAAATTTTTGTATACATATTCCTTGTGACTTTAAGTTTGCATCCTGCATTCATGTGGCAAATCGATTGATTCAAAGGGCTTCAAGTTCAATACCAATTAACCCGCCGCTGAATGATCAATTAAGCAAGACAATAGCAAAACAATAGCAATTCCTAGGCTTCACGAAATTCACTTTAAATGTTTGTTGTTTAATAGCGAGGCTCAAAGTTATAAAAGCAGATTCAACTCCCAACTGGGAAGTTTCGGGTAACGAATATGGTCAACATCCAGTGAATTCAACGCCATCATGGGAAATGGTAGGTATTCAGTGAACAAGCATTTCGCTCTTTAACAATGTAATAGGTGGCCATGAAATTTGGTGAATAAAGCGCCTAGATAATTCGTTAAGCACCCAAAATATGAGCTTGACAACTGAATTAGAAGCTAAGTTATTAGTCTAAGACGCAAAGCCGAGTGAACTCTCGGGGAGAACAGATAAGATAAATGGTCGTAATTATTACAAAGCAGAAACACTAAGTGCGAGAAACAAGCTCCAATTATTTTCTTCCATTTTGCTTTGTGCATTCGTTTATTTATACAATGAACGATTAATTATTAACAAAAAAAACTTTTGTCTTCCTCATTTAGAAAAATGAACTTTAACCCTGGTGAAGTAATCAATTAAACTGGTCACTGAATGTTATCTGATATGTTAACTTTTGTACTGTATATACAATGTATTCAAGAAATTTCCAAAGTTTTATAGTTATAATTTTTAATTATTTATTAATCATGCGAGATAAGTAATATCAGAGCCATCAGTCATCAGCATTAAGGCGTTTTCTGTGCTAAAGTCCTTCTCATGGGCTCATATCCGTGATTCGTCTTTAGTAATCAAATTAATATTAACAAAATGTTTTGAAACAAAATGTAATTATTTTCGCATATACACTAAGTAATTTTAATAAGCAGATTCGGAGAGCTGATCTTGTTCGCCATTTGTTACGCAAACACTCCTCTATTCTAGAAATTCTATAAAAGACGAAGTTAATGGGTCAGACACCTTCATGAAGAAGAAATAAATGTGACCTTGCGAAATTGCTGGCTCTGTTCTGAAAATACGTGCCCAAAGTTTGTTCCGAGTCTGTTTGTCAGGTAAACTCCGAATATGATTGAGTAACATTTGAAAATGTTGAATTAACTTTCCGAACTCTTTTCTAATGCCCTTATTATTACTTTTATTTTTTGCTTGGACAACGTCAGGTTTTTCAGGGTCTTGCCACACAGAGCCAAATACTGTTTTATTCCGGAATTTGGTGTCTCGTCCTTCTTTTTCTTCTACATCGTCATTTTTTTTTGTAAAACTAGGACGACAAAAAGTACGAATCTTACTTTAGGAGTATAGTACACCCAACTCCAAGATTTTGCTATTATTCGTTCCGGTCATTATTCAATTTGGAAAACTTTCGAATAAAACCAAAATTACATTTTCATGTAAGCAGAACATATAAAGTGACTACAAGTGCGACATGGGAGTATATTTTCTTAGATGAAGCTATTCCAAACCAAGGCTTTTTCTATACAGGTTGGAAAATCCCATGTTAAGAGCTTTGGACATTTTTTTCTCTGGCCGACAGAGCGGCGCTGCGAACACTGTAGAGGGGAAAAATTCTATCGCTCAGTATGGATTAGTATAGGTTTTCAACGTACCGACTGAACTTTTTTCTCAAGTATTTTAAGGTTTTTGTTTCCAACAATCCGTGAAGAATGAAAACTTCTTCTTTAACGAATTGCAAAACGGGTTATAAGATATATGATCCGAATATTAAACTCTTTAGAGCTCCAAGTGATGCAGATAGAAGGAAAGCGTGGATAAGAAATATTCGGATCGTGTGTTGACAGCGAAATGTTCGTGAATTTAATTTTCAAGCCACTTTTCTCTCATGAAATACATGCAGTAGAAAAAAGCCTTGGTATTATTCGTTCATAAGACTTTATTTAAATTTCATGCCAGTGCTGGCCACCGCACCATACTCTCTTTTTCAGCTCTCAATCGCTTCCCTCCCTCTCTCTCTCTTCTAAGCATTGCAACGTGACTTTCGTCCGCCCCCCCTCACTCGCGTCTCAAGATAACGGTACATGTATAATTAAATCCGTTTACATAAATTATTATCAATTTATTGTCATCGGCCTCGGTGGCTCAGCGGTTGAGTGATCGCCTCTGATGCCCGAGGGCGCAGGTTCGATCCCGGGCGAGGACGACGAAGATTTTTCAGGGGGGGAATCCTGAGATCATGCACTTCCTTCGGCAGGGAAGTAAAGCCGTTGGCCCCGTGTAGTGGTTTGCCGGCTACACGTTAAAGAATTCTTGCAAGGCAAAATTTGTAACCCCTATAACGCTGTCCTGATATGATCATAGTAGTTGAAAAGGACAATATCACAAAACGATAATTAAAGATGATTAAATTAACCACGACTATTATTAAATAAACTTCAAAATAATTTAAGCAATGATTGGGAGGTCTTGACTACATAATGTAAAAATTGCCTTTAATCATTGTTTAATAATAATATGTATATAACTAATACTTATCTTCTAAAATATTTTACATGTGATAAATCATCTAAGAGAAGGCTTATATTTGATGTTTGCTATTTATTTAAGCTTTATCATAATATCATTTACTCTTCTAAATTTCTTAATTATGTCCAATTATGTGTACCTAAGCTCAATTCCGAAACAATGAAATTTTTTATTTACTTTTACTAAAGAAAACAATTGTTAATAATTTACCATTCTATAGAATGTTTAAATTATGTAATATTATATCCAATCAGATTGATATCAATGCAATGAATTATAACCATTTCAAAAAAATTGTAATAGAAAATATTTCACTCATTCTGTAATTCTTAATTATTTTTCTTTGATTGCAATTATTTTATTCATATTAATATTTTCTTTTTTTATAATCTATAATTTTATTTTACTTTAATTTCTCTCTTTCAATGTAATTGTTCAGCTGTAAGCTGTTACTGGGCACTTAGCCTGTTGCTTACCATTTTAAATAAATAAATAAATAAATAAATAAATAAATAAATAACGATTAAAATTAATTATTTATTAAACTTTAAAATGTTGAGGTGAAAATCAAATAAAGAAATCAATTAAATTAAAATTATTTCGACGATTTTTGTTAGGATGAATCAGAAATCTCCCCACTACACTGTCTTTTGCGCCATCTAGCGAGCAAAGAAAAATTGGACCAAACTTTGCTATAGTGACGTCACGCGACTTTCCAACCTGTATAGAAAAAGCCTTGTTCCAAAAACATGCACCGAGTATATTTAATTTCTTTGGCGTCATCTGTTGATAAAAATGAGCAAAAGAGAGATCAGAGAAATAAGAGAAAAGTCATTTGCTAAGCCTTACTATGCAACTTCATTTCTTCGCATGGTAGCTCATCATCATTCTGACCTTTCTCTCACATTACCACTGAACTGTGCTTCAAAAAGATGAAAAGCCTTTTTTAAAAACTTATGTAACCCCCCCCCCAAAAAAAAAAAATCACAAATGATTTCGGTTAAGTTTTCATCCACTAGATGGCAGGAAGAGCATTTTGCTCTCGATTACTCGGAGACGGAGGAGCAACCCCGCTATAACGAAGCTAGTTATAAGTAAACCCCACTGTAATTTAGAAAAGAAATATCAGTCTGTTTGTTTTCAAAATAAACAAATATAATACGATGCACAATTTTAAACATATATAACTTAATAAAACTATCTTAAAATTCTTAAGGGATGTTTGTTTCAATATTTTAAGAGATATTCCAATTCAAGAAGACGAAAATATAAATTTTGATTTCAGTTTCTAAATATTAATGTTTTCTAAATATTAAAGTTTAATGCTTCTTTTTGTTTGTCCTATGTAGACTTTGCTTCAATTTTACTTACAACAAGCTCTTACTTCTTTTACACTTCATCATTTTAAAGCACTCTAACTCGCAAAACAAACGATCCAATGACGGACGAGAACCTGAACAACCTCAGGAATCGAACGCAAGACTCGTTAAGGGGGGAAAAATCATTTGCAGTAAAAACGTGGATCATTAAATAGAAAGAAGGCGGACGGAATCTAAATTAAATCCCATTTATCTCCCGAGAAATTTTTTTTTTCCCTTCTGCCTAATTTCCACCCCACCTTTGGAAGGAGCCCCGTCAGTAACCTGACTCCCAAAATAATAAAAGTTGTTTCTTCTTCTTCTTCCGGATTGAGTGCGCAGAAGGAGGAAGGAAAACTCCAAAACAAATAAATAAAAATAAACCATCAGCGAATCTAAGTTGGGAAGGTGCCTCCTTTTGAAAGAAAGAGGGGAAGTTGTAATACAATATTTTTATTAAGAATTTTTTTTCCCCACATCTCTCCTGTCTCTCAACTTCCGGTGGCGAGGCTTCTTCCTCACCATGTCAACTTTCCACTCCAAACGCTCAACATCATGTTCAGTGTCATAAATTTTTACTAGAAGGTTTTGGGAAGACAAAAAATTTCAAGGGGAAAGGGGAAAACGTGGGGGAATACGAAAGAATGAAGGTAAACACAGTTAAGAAGAAAAAAAAGGGAAAGTTTCTTCATAAATTTAACCAAATTTAATTTCACTTAAAATTGACCAAAATCTTCAAAAAAGATGACAAACTGGAAACCTATAAAAATTAAGTTCTTGTGTAGCTAAGTTTATCAGAAACCATGAAGACGATATAACGCACAATTTTTCATCCTGGAAAGCAAGTCTTCAACTTCGGATAATCGGATAGTCTTCAAGAATGCAAATGACATATTTTATAAAACACATAAAAATTATTGAAACTCAAAAAAAAAAAAAAAAAATTAAAACGACCGTTTTCGGGTTCAAATAAAATCTTCATCAGATCTACAAAATGAGCTTAAGGCACCGTCAAAATATTGCTTAAATAGAAATCACGTGACTAATTAACTAAAATATTAAATCAAATTCCTTCCAGATCATACCACGTATCTGAGTATAAATTAAATTTGTTTATTTTTATTATTATTATTCACTTGAATGAAATTAGATTTGGTTAAAATTAGTGATGTCAAGATCCGGATATCCGGATATTTTTTTCGGACCTAGGTCCGAGATCCGAGAACCGGATGTTGGTCAGAAATCCGAGATCCGGAACTTGGATCCGAGATCTCTGATCCGGATCTTGCATGCGAGATCTGAGATCCGAGATCCGAAAATCGGATCCTAGACAGGAAATTGTGTATATGCAAACTTTTTCTGAAAGCAGTTTATAAAAGCTTTTATTAAGTGATAGCCTAGTCCTCTTAAGTCCTAATTAGTCTTAATACGCATCCAGCGAAAGGATCCGAAATCCGGATCCGATATCCGAGATCCGGATACGGACCCGGATCCGGATATTTCTAGATCCGAATCCGGATATTATCAGATCTGAATCAGAAATCCGGATCCAACGGACATCACTAGTTAAAATTACTTTAATTTGCTCTATTTAAATTTGGCATTCAGTTATTTCATTATCTCATAGATTCAAAACAGAATATTAAAAAATATCAAAGTTTGTACACGCTGAAGAAGAGGGCTTTGCTCTCGAAATGTACATACGTGTTTATATTATTATTGTTTTTTTATCTTTGCTATTGTTTCTTAATGTTATTAAATTATACTGGCCAACAAAAAACACTTTTTGTCAGCTACTTTGACAAATGCAGGTGTTTAGACTAATATGAGTGTGCTGATTCCAAATCTGACCTCCAAATTTCTCTATCACTTCAGGATTCAAAGTTATTGCCATCCTGCTGTTTTGTACCTTTAAACATTATAGAGCAACTAATATAGTGATTACTTGTAATTTACTACCTCCGTTCAGAAATGACTGTCCGTTTTGATACTTTTGTTAACATAAGAACATTAATTATTCACTTGTCCTTTTTTGACTTTATTATATTTATTATGATCATAGCAAGCTGTTCATTAATTTATATGTTCTTAAGTCACGTTTTCTTTGCATAATATGGTCGTAAAATTTCAAATTTTGAAAATCTTCAAATAGTTGTTCTTAATGGGCTTGAGATAACTGTGAAAAGATGGAATCATCTCAACGAAAGAAGAAAAACCTGTCTGATAATTAGAGAAATGATATCCTACAATGGCAATAATTATAAATTACAGCACATTGGGAAAGATGCGAAGAGAAACATTGGACGACCATGAATCGAAGTAAAGGGTCTTGTATCATCAACCATTCAGACAATTTCTGTTATATCTATGGGCGATTTACATCTCGCGTTCAACGTAAAAATCTTGCTTCAAAAGTGGGGAAAATGATTTACACCACTGCTTACCATCAATACTTTGGTGTGGAAGTTGGAGATCAGGACGAATGGTGGGCCCCACATATAAGCTGTACTGTGCGCAATACAGGGCTAACACAATGGTTAAGAGGTAAAAGAAAAGCAATGTCTTTTTCTGTGCCCATGATAAGGCGTGAACCCATAAAATCGTTCTGTTAGCGACGAACATGGTGAAAGAAATTAATTTAATGTAGACAATACACCAATGCAGTCTCTATGGGTGACTTTTGCTGGTTTCTGAACAGGGAAACTAATGCTATGCACAAGCGCCAGAGCAAATCTTTGAAACATTTTTGAATAAATGCTTTATCTTCATCTACTGTACGGAATAATTTTATGAAATCTCAGCTATGTTTTTAACACAATTTTAAATGTTTAAGTAAAAAAATATTGTGTAAAACCGTCTCATAATGTCAAATTTAAACATTGGTAGTTTCTGACTTGATAGAGAAATATGGAGTTCAGATTTGGAATCAGCACACTCAAAGTAGTCAAGAACACCTACTTTTTCCAGTAGCAAAAATGTTGTTGGTGTTATTTTTTTTTCCTGCGAAACAGTGGTTTTCCTTTGTCTTTGTTAGCTTATCATTTTTTCCATAGTTTCTGGCTTATTCGCTTTATTACAATATGACCGATGTTAGCGCCACCTACATCGCTTCGGCTACCCTACCAGGAGTTTAAAAACTTTTTGAGATGAAGACCATAATACAAAAACCGTAGGTATCTATCTGAAAATAAATTTTTTTTTATTAATTTTCTTTATCAGGCAAAGACTTATGTTCACCTTGTATAACTAGAAAATAGGCTGGGAGGAGTTTTTCCATGTCCACGATGGCTTAGTAGTTATGGCAACGTAGATCCCTGGTTCGAGTCCAGGTCATGGAATTTTCTTTACTATTTTTGTCTATGTAATTATTTATATATGAAAGTATGGTGAGAAAAATCCTTCCAGACTCATTTACCAGTTATATAAAATACTAAATAATTTTTCATTGTTAAATATTTCTCAAAATGAATGTTTCCTCCACATATTATATTTCCCCCCCATAATCCTCCCCCTTGTACAGCCTTATACCAGCGTGAAATAATTGCATACATGCCTTATCAGTTTTCGGCTCATTCAGATGGTCTCACCATTCACAAATTTAATATACAATACAAAAAAGTTTGTAAACGTTCACCACAGTTTATTTCTTCGCAACCATAATTCAATAACAGCTCGTTGTTTGTAACACAGACGTCGTTTTAACAGATTTTACACCAGCGTTAATTTCACACAAATTTGGGAAAATTCAAATTTGCAAAATGCAAAATTTCACTCTTCTGTATCTATTATTGGTTAAGAAAGAAATGTGGGGTCACGAAAAAAAAATTGAAAACCCTGTCTACAACTCAGAGCAGAAAAAATTCTGTAATGAAAGAATACACAACGACATTAAGACTTTTACTCTTTGCGTTGACAAAGGATAGCCTTTTTTCAGGATCTTACCATCCTTCGTTTAATTCTTTGTTGAATTCCAGGGATCTTGTATCTCGTCCTTCTTTTCTTCTATATCCATCGAAGAGATTAAGAAAGGTTGTAAACAATAACTGCTCAACATTTCTTCATTGTCAACAATATACGAGGGAAAGTCAAGCTAAAGTTAGAGAATGTGCAGAGTAATAACGTATCAGCATTGTGTAGCGCACCCTTTGGCGAGTGCTTTCGCTGACAGAATAACGAGAGCTCGACAGCTTCGAAAATGGCAGATCGGCTGAAAACTTCTACAAGGAAGAAGTGCACTCAGTCGTCCGTTTCTACACAGAGAACCCATCGAAAGGGAGATTTACACTGACGGTTGCATGTGTAAAGCTCAAGTTTACAATTAGTGTTGAAATATTCAAAAGGCTTCGTTTCTTACAAATCTGTGAAGCATGGACAATATGATTCAAAAAAAATCGCCATGTCAAAACTGAAGTTTAGGTTAGATTAGACAAACGACGCCGACGCAAGAAAGCGTTGCGCAAGTGGTTCCAACATAAGACAAAAACATTTCATGCTGAAGGTACCACAATAAAACAGAGAATAGCGAAGATATGAATAATATTATCAGTTTTGTCAAGGTCCGTTCCATTTTTTAACTTTTACGTGACTCCCCCTTGTATTTCAGAGTCGATTCCAATTGATTATGATTAAAGTTATAAACGTTTACCATACAGCGTGGCATAATAGCAAACTTAAGAGATAAATTCAGAAAACAATTAATCCTCACGCACGCCCTCTACAATGTATAAAGCGAAATTCATAATTAAAGAAAAGCCATCACACTCAAGGTCTGAACCAAGAACTTTGAACGATAACATAAAACAACGCCATCAAATTCAACAGCGGCAAAAGCTATTGCATACAAAACGGTTTCAAATTTCTTCTTTTATTTATAATCGTCACGTAGATACGAAGCAAACTTCTCTAATCTGTTTATCCAGATAGTTTATGGTTTATTTACTTATTTACTGTTTGTTTGTAAACAATTATCCTAGGGGCAAAAAAAAAAAACTTAAGTAAAAATTAAAAAATCACTTCCGAAGAGTATAGAAGAGAAAGGTTAGCTAAAAAAAAAAAAAATTAAAAAAAAAATCATCTTCTGTCCCACCGTGGAATCCAAACTCGACATCGTCGACTCCGCGGTTCACTGAACTGAAACCATTCATCGGCGTCGTCGACTTTAAATAGCCCGAGAGGCAACTTCGACGAGAGTTTTTCTTCATGGGCAAAAAAGTAATGATCTGCACCTCACTGCGAGTAACAAGGTTCCTCGAGGGAGGGCACGAGTTACGTGAATGGCACTTTGCCTGCAGAAGATGATGATGATGATAGCGACTTACGATGGTCCACCACTCCGAACGTAAAACCTTCAACCAGGTAGAGAAACAAGAAAAGCGCGTCACTCGCTTTTCTCTCCAAGTTGGTTGGAGGAGACAATTAAAAACTTTAATGCCATGTTCAAGAGGCAGGAGACCGAATTCTACGAATACGTAAACCTTAAAGTAAATAAATAAAATAATAAACCCTCTTTGAGAGAACCCAACCCTCTCGAAAGAAACTGGAATGAAACGAAGATGACTGGAAGATTTTTTAAGCACAACACAAAAATTAGTTATCTAAGCAAATCATGCACACAAACATCAACTAATCTTAAAAAACAACATTTATATACAGGATGTCCCAAAAGTCCAGTCTCATAGGGAATACTGAAATGTTGAAAACGGAACTGCTGGAACCTATATGATCGCCAATTTCTGTTATTTTTATTATTTTTTTTACTCAGGAAAATGCAGGAAATACTCGAAATTAGCGATTATAACAACGAACGCTCAATCTACTCTTCAGCTAAATGCTGTCATTTGAGTGTACAATGCCATTTATACAGAGTGATCACTGTATCATGCAATCTGTAGAGAGAAGGTACACCCTATTCCAAAAGCGTTTTCACTTAGGTGAATGATATTCGGCGTCCTTGCAATACATTAAACTAACCGTGAAATTAATCGTTTCAGTCAAGAAGTCAAGTTCGATTCACGTCGGACTCGACTTCTTGCCTGGACCGATTAGTTTCATGCTGGGTGCCCACTTAGCGCGACCATCGCGCGATTCTATCGCTTTATGAAGCACGGCATGCGCAGAGTGACGTCACGAGAGCGATTCTGTGGCTACTCTATCGCACCCAATCAGAAAACAATTTCGAATCACGTGGCACATGCAATCATGGCAGCACCTATTTCGAGATGGGGGAGCTCCGAGATGGGAAGCGAAATGATCGCGTAGATAGCGCATGCGCATTCAGTAACACGGCCGTCGCGCCAAGTGGGCACCGAGAAGCGAATTGACGGGAGAGCTTAAATTCACAGGATCCCGTCACGCTCACGTTCGCTCGCGTTCCTCGAGACTACCAGACACAGCTCATTCAGATAATCAATCAGCGGAGTCAAAATGAAGCTAAAATGAAACTAGTCGTAAAGGCGCAAAATGAACATCCAAGTGGAGAGACGTGTTCTTAAATCCCAAACAGACTACGAAAACTTTATCAACGAATTAAACAGAAATGGCATTGATTTTGCAGTAAGAGATTCTACATCAATTGAGAATGGTAAGTAAAAGTAATGTAGTTTATATATATTTATATAGAATAATAGTTCTGATAAACTAAACGAGATCTTTCTTATAAGGTCGCCTATTGTTTCGTGAATTTAGTGAAGACGAATTATGTGTATCATTTGCATTACAAACCACATACATGCAGTGCGTTCATGGCCACAAGTATTATAAAAGTAAATCTTCCGTGAGTAAAGTAAGTGTTATTTTAGTAAAGCTCAGTGAAAAAAGGAAGCACTTAATTTTGGTTCTTTAATGTATTGTTTGTTTTTTTTTAAAAAAGAATGACCACCCAACAGGGAAAAAGCACCGGTTCCACCTACAAAATACCAAAAAATTGGAATGCCCCGTTTTGATGACATTGAAAATTTCCAAAATTTATCCACAGTACACGATTTTGAAAAGTAGAGCTAATAAATGGAGGGAAAAACAACAGGTATGGAAGTTTTTATTCTTATTACGATTTTTATTTATTTATTTATTTATTTATTTATTTATTTATTAATTAATTAATTAATTTATTTATTTATTATTTACAATTAACAATTGCAATTATTTACAATAACAAATTACAATAAATTAGTAATAATAATAATATAAAAATAAAAATAAGTAGAGAGATCCCTCTTCTGAAACCACAGAGTTCCTTATGGAATATATTGTACTTACTAAAAAAACTTTCTAATTTTTCCTTTATCCAATATTCGAATATTTTCATCAAATACGATGATATTGCAATGGGTCTGTAATTATTTAGGTCCTCCTTATTACCTTTTTTATGTATAGGTATTATTTTGATTCTTTTCATTGCTTTGGGATAAAAAAGAATTAGGGATAAAAAGGTGCCCAAAAGATCTGGAGGCCTCTCCAAGGGTATCCTTCAAAACTTTTACAGATCATTATACAATTGTATAAATTGGTAGACATTAAATAGTAACAACAATATCAATAATAATAATAATAATGGAAATTTGAAATGTAGAATTTGTGCAGTATATTAAAACAAATTCCACTGTTTGAAAACTGTCTAATAAATAATCTATAGTGCTATTTTGCATATTACTAGTAGTAGATTTTTTTTTTTTTAGTAATTAATGAAATTTAGAGTTAACTTTTTCAATTTCCTAGATCTTGAAAAAATTTCATCATGACAGTGAAGTCCGGGAGCCACCTTATGAGAAGATGTTCAGTGTTAGAATTTCAGGAAACCACAACCATGAAATTGGACATGTGTCAAAACTATCTACGGAACTTCATCCTGAGCTAAGCCAAAAAATCAAAGATTTGGTAAATGCTGGTGCTCGCTCACTCAACGAAGTTAAAATTTTTCTCAAGGAACATGTGGATAAAATGTTTGAGTGCTCCACTAAACCAGATGCCAATAATACTGCTTTTTTCCCAAAAGACAAAACAATATATGCACATATGTATCATGCATTTTTTCTGCAAAAACGAAGCAAATACGACCAGGAGACCTTACAAAATTCTGTACAGGTTTGGAAGAAAAAATATCCGACGTCTTCATTTTTTTTTTAGACCATATGAACCAATCGATGGTCAGATTTCACAACAAACTTTACTGTTTTGTTATCAAAATGAATGGCAAAAGCATTTATTAAGACGTTATGGTAAAATTTCACTGTTGGACGCTACTTACAAAACCACCAAATACACACTGCCATTATTCTTCATAGTGGTTCAAACAAATGTTGGCTATTCAGTTGTAGGAGTTTTTGTAGTTCAGTCAGAATGTACTGATGCCATAAAAGAAGCGTTACAAATCTTTGCTAAATGGAATAGTGATTGGACTCCACAATACTTCATGACAGATTACTCAGAATCTGAAATTTCAGCTATTGAGAGTACTTTTAGCAATTGCACTGTTTACTTGTGTGCATTTCATAGAGAACAGTCATGGCAAAGATGGCTTAAAAAAACAGGTAATGTTGTGTATGGGAATGCTAATGATTTGCTTTCCATGTGGAGAGGAATTGCCAATGCAAAATGTATTGGAACATTTGAAAAGCTCTTACAAACAATGAAGAATAGTGAAGTATACCAGAAAAATGAAAAGGCACAAAACTACTTTACTGTGCATTGGCTAGCTGCTAAGGAACGTTGGGTGAAATGTTTTAAAGTCAATTCTTCTGAAATGAATGTTTACACCAACAATGGTACAGAAAGCCAAAACAAAAGTATTAAAACATTCTTACTTAGCATATAGCATTGATAAAACCTTGACAGGAATGCTAACTATTGTTATTGAAAAGTATCTATGGGATTCATTTCAAAAATATTGTAATGCCAATATCTTGCTTAAGGGTCTAAAAGAATACGATCCGAGTGTTCCACAATTTCTCTTTAACAGGCCTAAACGATTTTTAACACATGTTTTGAAACGTTATATTGGTGCACATATGAATTACACCTCCAATGACATCACTGGTGATCATGGATTGTTTCAAGTCAAAAGCTTGTCATGCGGTGAAAGAGTATTTCATGATGTGAATTTTATGGTGCCATCATGCACGTGTTCTGATTTTGAACGATTGGCATAACCATGCCAACATTTTTGTGCAGTTTTCATCTTTCGGAGTGACTGGCCTTTTACTAAAATCAATGCAAGCTATGTAAATTCCCCCTACATTGCTCCAGATGAATTATGTTCTCAGTTTTACCCAGGTTGTACTGTGCATGGCAGTGAGAAGCTTGATGAGACCCATCACATTACTACAGATGAGCACAATGAAGTTTCTGATGTTGAAAAACCTGAAGAAGATCCTGAACCTGATCCATGTGATGTTGTAGATAAACAATTACAAGGAGCTGTTGATGTAAGTTCCATGCAAAAAGAGCTAAGAGAATGGTGTAAACAAATATATGACTTTACATTTGTCTGTAACAAATCTGAAAATCTAAGCAAAGCAAAAGAACTGCTGAATCAAGTGCATGATTGTTTGGATAAGGGAGTAAACAAGGAACAGGGTTTATCGTTATTGCCACATCAAAAAAGCAAGGTGATTGTCCAGACTGAGAAGCACCTTGCAAAATTACCAAAATCTAAAAGTAATAAATTTGCCTATAAATATGTAGGGCGTGTGGGGAAAGCTGCAGATATGTGGAAACAATCAGTAGAAATTAATGACATGTCTATCCTATGTAACATTGCAAATAATTTAGGGGCCCCCAGATGAAAGTTCAGCCACGTCTGCAAAACGCAAAAAAAAAAATAAAATTTCTACTACCACAGCAAAGTGCAGTTAAATAAAAGTTACGACAATATTAAGAAAATGATAAATGATTGTTCATTAATAAATTTAATAATTTGATATTCTCCTTTGATAATGTAAAAAGAAAGAATATGTACAGTTAATTAAAAAGATACAATGTATAATTTTTTTTTTTTAAATAAAACTATTTAAGACAGTATTACAATGTGAACTGTTATTGACGCAATGAAAACATGTGCATTAGATATAGGAAAACTCAAACCGGGACAAATTAATCAAATATAGATATTATTGACAATTTAATTGATTTATTTATTAAATCCCAATAAGAAAACCGCGACAATCCCACTAAACAGACGTCACCTTATATACAGGGTGTAAATTTTAAGTTGACAAAGCAGAATAACTCGAAAA
>JAHWFO010009247.1:259782-271367 GCA_023313115.1 Rhysida immarginata | reverse complement strand
TCTGATATCGGATCCAGATTTCGGATATCAGATCCGGATTTCGGATCCTTTCGCTGGATGCGTATTAAGACTAATTAGGACTTAAGGAGACTAGGCTATCACTTAATAAAAGCTTTTATAAACTGCTTTCAGAAAAAGTTTGCATATACACAATTTCCTGTCTAGGATCCGATTTTCGGATCTCGGATCCAAGATCCGGATCTCAGATCTCGCATCCAAGATCCGGATCTCGGATTTCTGACCAACATCCGGTTCTCGGATCTCAGCCCTAGGTCCGAAAAAAAGATCCGGATAACCGGATCTGGAATTATCCGGATCTTGACATCACTAGTTAATGTTGATGGCTAAGAAAGGAAACGCGTCTGCTATAATAAACTTACTGTTGGAAACAAGAACCCGAATATCCTGCATGTGAATCAATATGTAACATGGACCGATCCCACCCCTAAATTTAGTAAACTGTATCAGACGAAAGGTTTAGTTTAGCGAAATTTAATGAAATTTATGGGTTTTTTGCAACTTAAAAAAACAACAATTCCCTATTTTCCTTAATTACGATTACCTGATTTATTATTTTGTTACATCCAATGCAGTAGCATTACATGCCATTGTAGTTCTTATCGGCCCACATAGACAGCAGACAGACGGTTCTATATTTAATTGGGGGGTTCTATATAAATTTCCATTTTATCTTCAATTCCCCAGCCCAGCAACCCTTTTGCGTCTATCTCTCTCTCACTCCTGAAATGGGGCCAAAAGCGACGGAACGGAGCGATTAATTGCGACCTTTTCCCCACGAGCACATCTGTCTCTTCGCGGCGCATCGTCTAATGTCGCCACGAAACGGAGCAGAAAAAACACTAAGCAGTAGCACATTTCAACTGAACAACACTTGTTTATTTTTAAGCTATCTATCATAAAACGTTTCTCCCTTCTCTCTTCGCGGTGTAAGACAAACAAAAATGCTCACCGAAATAGATCAGAAGGTGCTACATTCAACGACGACGACCGCGAATCTTCATAATAAAGATTCCACACACTAATAGAGACAAACGAGGAGACTTTGTTATATCGGTAATGTTTACATCGGACACACCTTTGAACAGAATTGTGGTCATTTCAAATATTTATACACAGATATGCTGAAATGCAAAGGGAAGCATTGGACTTCATTATTATGCTTCATATTTGGAAAACTATTTTTCCAGTATGCTTTGTGTGAATAAGTTCTGTGGAAAAGCGTATGTTTGAGTTATCAGGATTGGTATCCCCAGTGGCTAGTTGTTTATACTTTTGTTGTATGTGACAGTTAATCTCGATGAGAGTTGCCCTGGACAACGGATAGAAGTAGTTCGACGAAATCAAAGAGTCAGCTTTTTATCCTTTTTATGGAATCTTCAAACTAGTGATGTCCGTTGAATCCGGATCTCTGATTCGGATATGATAATATCCGGATTCGGATCTAGAAATATCCGGATCCGGGTCCGTATCCGGATTTCGGATATCGGATCCGGATTTCGGATCCTTTCGCTGGATGCGTATTAAGACTAATTAGGACTTAAGAGGACTAGGCTATCACTTAATAAAAGCTTTTATAAACTGCTTCCAGAAAAAGTTTGCATATACACAATTTCCTGTCTAGGATCCGATTTTCGGATCTCGGATCCAAGATCCGGATCTCAGATCTCGCATCCAAGATCCGGATCAGAGATCTCGGATCCAAGTTCCGGATCTCGGATTTCTAACCAACATCCGGTTCTCGGATCTCGGACCCAGGTCCGAAAAAAAGATCCGGATATCCGGATCTTGACATCACTACTTCAAACCCGAAAGACATGCAAGCAAAAGGGAAGGATAGTGTATTGAACACATCATGTAGCAAATTTTCAATGACAATAGCTCCCAAACCATGAGAGATGATTCAAATCGGACTAGTGGAATGAATTTCTAAGAGAATTCTCGTCTTTTTTGGTATGTCACAAAACCCAAGTTCATCCATATTTACTTTTCAAACCTGATTATCTGTTAGAGTCGCGGAGACTACAGCCCTATGGAAGATCTTCAGCGCTGGCCATCTTCCGCCATCAGGCACATGTGCTCAATGACAATACCCAAACGACTCGAACTTATAACTCCATGTAATCTAGCCACCCAATTCTAGGCCGACCCGCCGGCTTGGCAAATAGCAACTGTCTAGGAAGACCTGTGTGCGGGTTCTTAAAACTTAGCCTTACCAACGCAGTGCGGAGAAATAGCGGGCTCAACACTTAAAGATTCCTTTACTGTGCTGCTGTGCACTCTAACACCTCTCACTAATCTCTTGCACCCGCGATCGCACTCTGCCCGTCATTACCCAAGATTAATGACCGTAGGTGAAAATTAGTACAAAGATAGATTCCTTTGTTTCCTAGCTCACGTTTTGTTACCACAGAACGCTACATCAATCCAAACATCTAATTCTCGTAAATGCAGTCCCGAGATACTTGAACTTCTCCACCTGTCTCAATAGAGCTCCTACAACTAGGAAAGCGCACTGAGTAGGCTGTCTTGAAAGGATCTGAAATCTCAATCCTAGCCTCTTCATTTTGGTTGCAAACCGATCTAGTACCCGTTGAAAGCCAAAGCAAGGAGACCCACGGATGACTAGACCGTTAGCACACAACAATCTCTCTCATCGACTCGACTGCCCCTGTCTATCCAGTACATAAAGATAATGAACAGTATGGGTGACTATATGCACCCTTAATGCCACTTATCCGGACAAACATCTCAGAGCTTTCATACAGAGAGATGATAACAACCAGTAACTGCCCATCCATACGCTTTTTCGAGTTCCACAAAGCAAGCGTAGACATCTTTAGCAAACCCCCAGGATTTCTTCAAGATTTGATCAAAGATTATAGGAAATCACTATTTCCCGGCTTCACCTTCCAGATACTTAGCATAGACTTTTCCAGGAATGCTGAGCAAAGAGATGCCTCGATAGTTGTTGGAATCCCTTCGATCTCCCTTTTTAAAGATAGTGACCCACAATATCTGCCATGGGTTTGGGGCCTGGCCATATAACCAAGAAACACGACACACTAGAATTAGCCGCAGGATACCATCCTGCTTCAAGGAGTTCATCATCACCTGCAGCTTTGCCAGTCTTCAACTTAACTGTGGTTGCTGTTACAAAGAGATTCGAAGTACTCCTCCCACCTGTCCAATACATTTTCGTACCCGTTCAGAAGCCTCCCATCTGAGCTTATAATAGTTTGTGATGAAAGAGATTTCTCTCTACAGAGACGATCTGCAAGAATACCTTTGAATTATCCAAACCATAACAGATAATTCAAATACGATAAGTGGAGACTCAATTTCCATTCTGAGTTTGAAAAAGGTCAAATTGTGGCATTCAAGAAGTCTGGCCTAACTGGATCCAAAATAGCTGCAAAAAATTGGAAGATCAAAAACTGTTGTAAATAATTTCTTAAAAGATCAAGACAATTATGGCGTCAAGACAAGATCAGGGAGACCACCGACAATGACTCACCAAGAGAAACTGAGGGCTTTGCGATTAGCCCGTACCAAACATCATTCCTCGGCTGTTATTAAAGAACAGTTGAACTTAAAATGCACAAGTAGAACTGTGAGACGTTTTACTTTCGTCGGATCCTCATCAAGATGATGGCAAGACCACCACTGACACAAGCTCACAAAGATGCAAGACTTGCCTTTGCCAAGAAATGCGTATCCTTTGGGGGAAAATGGGAAAATGTCGTCTTCTCTGACAAGAAAAAATTTAACCTAGTTGGGCCTGATGGTTTCACTCGATATTGGCATGATATCCGTAGGAATCAAGAATATTTTTCCAAGAGGCAAGCTGGTGATGGTGTGGGGTGGATTTGCGCGGGGTGGGAAAATTCCTATTGTGTTCATAAAGTACCAGGACATGCTGGCAGACAATTTACACCGCATGCCCCTCTCATCACTTCAGGCGATTGGATTTTTCAGCAGGATAACGCGCCGATCCACAGCTCAGCATCTACAAAAGAATGGTTTTCAGCCAACCAAGTAACTGTATTAGACTGGCCAAGCCGTAGCCCTGATTTGAACCCAGTTGAGAACCTATGGGGTATCTTGGTGCGTATCGTGTACCAGAATCATCGCCTATACAACACCAAGGAAGCACTTGTTGCAGAAGTGAAAAAGCAAGGGGAGAAATGCTTCCTGAAGTATTAAAACAACTCTCAGACTCCATGACTCCATGATTAAGGTTATTGAAAAAAAAGGGTGATTTCATTAAATAAATGGAGCCAGATACTGTGGACAGACGTTAGAATAAAAGAGAGGAAACTACTAATCCACATAAGGTTTTTTAATCAGACGATGGATGCACATTTCGGCAGCCAAGCTGCCTTCTTCAGCATACAGGAGAGCTTCGATCAGAGTAGGCAGGCTATTCTGATGAATTGTGAATAAGTTACAGAAAACAGTAGCAAATTAAAAAATATTAACAAAATCATAAAAAGATGGAACCGATAAACAAGGGATATGATTGGCTCTTCATCCTTGGTCGTCATTCCAGGAAACGATAGTTGACAGCATCACAAAGAAGATAAAACGTAAATTAGCAGTGAAAGAAATCACCACACTAAATACAACTAAGAAAACAGAGACAAGAGTGATATTACCGTATAACCGTCAACTAAATAGAGGTATGGACAAGATAGCTAAAGAATTTGGTCTGGGGATAGGCTACACAAGCACAGACACTTTGGGAAGACGATTGGGGAACCCCAAAGATACGATACCGACAGAAAATCGACCAGGTGTTTACAAACTTCCGTGCGCCAAATGTGAGGCAGTGTACTATGGGCAGTCACGGAGAGCTGTGCTCACACGAATTAATGAACACCTGACGTATATAAAGAACGGTAAATACGGTATCTCTAGATTTGCGGACCACATCTTAGACCAGAAACACGATTTCCGGCGAGAAGATTTCAGCATCCTGCACAGCACAAGAGACCCAAGGCTCCTGAATTTTTTAGAGTCCTAAGAGATTAGCTGCGAAGACCCCGCAAGACTTCTGAACAGTGATGGAGGCCCAGTAGATGTTACCCAGCTGAGAGACATTGGAAAACTGATTAACCTACCGAAATTGACCAATAGCAGAAATACCCGAACTGAGGATGACCAGCAAACGACGACCAATGACGACCAGGGATGACGAGCCAATCATATCCCTTGTTTATCGGTTCCATCTTTTTATGATTTTGTTAATATTTTTTAATTGGCTACTGTTTTCTGTAACTTATTCACAATTCATCAGAATAGCCTGCCTACTCTGATCGAAGCTCTCCTGTATGCTGAAGAAGGCAGCTTGGCTGCCGAAATGTGCATCCATCGTCTGATTAAAAAACCTTATGTGGATTAGTAGTTTCCTCTCTTTTATTCTGGTGATTTCATTGGCTATTAAAACAAAATGCATCCCGACCTTAAACTTATTTCCAGGCAAAATACCTAAAATATGACGTTTTCTGTTATAATTTTATTATTTTCGTTTAAAATGGATTCATTTTACACATGCCTGTTTATTTTGTGTTATTGAACAATATTATGAAAGAACAGATCTTACAAATAAACGGTTTAGACACAGCATTGTTTTTTCAAGCGACCTTATACTTTCTTCCAGGACCTTACATTAATTCAATGGTTTTGATCTGGACTACGAACATAATCTTTCCAAAAGGTTTCCTTTAGCCTCCCCACTGGCTTTTTCTATGTTGACTACTTCAGTTTAGATTCTTTCATTTTCGCCCCCCCCCCCCCCGCCCATTTCCAATCCTCCCTTTTCTTGTCTCCTTCCTAATCAAGCCAGTGGAAAGGTTGCTTTATGAATAGACCGACGACATACAAAGAAGCCCGAAGCAGGAGTTCAAATCGGCGACCTTTGGCACCGAGTGGAGAAGAAAACAAAACTCGAATAAAAATGGAATGTGTATTTAAGCAAATGTTCCATGTTAAGCCCTTAAAGAGAAGAAAAGACGAGAAGGAAAGAAGAAGAGGGAAAAAAAAGTGCAAACACGTCCACTTGGCATTCTGTCTGCCAGACTCACGGTCGGAAACCAACAACAAATTCGCGACACGGTGACGACTCAGGAATTAACAGCCAAGAAAAATTACATCATTTATCTCGGATAGAAACAACAAAAGCAGAAAAGGTTACACACACTCTCTCTCGCTTTGTTGTTACGGTTATAAAAATACATAGCAAAAAAAGAACGCGAAGATATTTAAAAACCTAACCACGAACGCTCAAAAAAAAATATATATATAATTTTTAATCTTTATTTCCGGTCTATTTTATCCTTCTGACACGACTAAAACTTTTTTTGGAGCCAATATATTTTTGGGGCTGTAGATCCATCAGGACGTTAACATGCCAAAACAACACTTCAAATTGTCAACCAGAGAGTTATGAAGGCGCGGCGAGAAGAATAAGAAAGAGCACAAAAGAAAGACAAAACGTATCAAATAAATTTATTTCAACTATAAAATAAAATTTTTAAATAAACGGTAAAAACGAACGAGCACCTACCTCTACACCCAAGAACAACATAAAACGAGATCATTACATTTCCTCGCCTCTCGAAATCGCTAGCTCGCAGCAAATTAAAAATGTATAGAAAAATCAGTGAACCTAACCCAACATTAGCGTGATTAGCGCCCATTAGAGATGTAAACACTCGTGTTTCTGTGATACATCAAGAAATAGAGATAAGCCCTTATCTCGACGCCCGCAGATGAATATCCCAATAGTGCAGGCCGAGAAAAAAATTCAGTGCTAAAAAAAATTTCAGATAATACCCCTTAGTCATAATATTTACTCGCCCACTCCGTCTCCTTAAATTCCAGCAGCTTTTTTAAATTTAAAAAAAAGAAGCATAAATAAACAAACTGCTGCAGCTTTCGCGCCCAATGCTTCTTCTCGCTTAGTGGCTGATTCCAAGCTTTTTCTACTTCATATTTCATACAATATCAAAACCGTAAGACAAAGATGATGACATCCTCATTTGCAGTCTGTATGAAGACTTACGTGCCTCATTAGCTGCACGAGTCGAAAAGCAAATCGCCTACAAACATCCGAGAAAGTCGCTACTTTTCAAGTCTACGATAAGTTATTGCAAAGAAAGAAAGAGAGAGAGAGAGAGAGAGAGAGAGAGAGAGAGAGAGAATAACACGCACTATACAAGCTCACACAGTTCATCAGCGTAGACACATCTCAGATTCGTTTGGCTCATTATACGACAGAAGTGTAAAAGGAGACAAGCCATGAATAAATACATGTTCCGACACCCACCAAACGCATCTCTTCAATTGGACCATCTGTACTTAAATTGAGATATAAAAGTAGAACACTGAGACAAACCTTCATTAACTGAGTTTGAAATGTGGACGCTAGTATTATAAGAGGTGAGGTGCATTTGCAACATGATTTGCGATTATCTTTCTTTGACCATGATTTTACGTGCTTTTTTTCTCCAGGTTTGTAAATACTGCCAAGGAAATGGGTCATTAGATTTTCAAAAAAGATATAACGCTAAAAAAGATATTAGTACTCATTATCCCAACTGGTAACACTACATACATAACAAGGCAAGGACTGCAATGGCCAGAAGATAGATAATGGATGAATCGTCAAAGCTGAATGACTAGGATCGTCAAGCACTAACAAGGATTATGTTCAAAAAGAATATACAGGGTGGTCCATAAGTTTGTCCCCCCCCCCCTTTTAGTTTTTGAACCGAAGCAGATATGTCAATTTTGATGAATCCAATGAATAGGAAGTTGTGAGTGGCCTATCCCATGGTGCACTTTTCATCATCCCAAATATGCAAATTAGGACACATTCAAAATTTATCTCAAAAACCGTAAGGGATAGAGGAAAAAAAGACCCAATTGCAAACTTGTTCAGCATAAAAAAACAAAAAAAATCATCCAAATCGGACCAACGGTTCCCAAAAAAAGTTAATTGCAAATACTAATTGGCACTCACATTGCATTTGCATCTTCCTGTTGGGTTTTATCCACTAGCCCTTTAAATGCTGAAGCTTTTTGATGAATGGGGAAGAAATTGCCAATCAGGTCTGAAAAATGGCAGAATACAGTAGAGAAGAAATGGTTGGTATGGTTTTATGTTTTGGATTTGCACATAATTACAAAGGTGCGGCCAGGGAATACCAAGTTAGATATCCCAATGCTAGAGTTCCCACTTCTAAGACAACGATTTCAGCAAACAGGAAGTGTCAGTCATCAGACCCGGCAAGGTAGCCCAACACTTGTCACATCAGAGGACTCCAGCACAGCCATTTTAGCTGCTGTTTATGCTAATCCTCATTGTAGTACTCGATCAGTTGCTGAAGAAGCTGGCTGCAGTCATCAATCAGTATTAAGATTACTTCATATGCATGGATTCCACCCTTATCATGTCCACAGCCACCAAGGACTGAAGCCAACAGACTACGATTTTCGTCTTGAGTTCTGCAATTGGCTGCTAAATCGCATCGACGATGACCCAGGCTTTCTCAATTGGGTCTTGTGGTCAGACGAAGCCAGCTTCTCTCGAGATGGTCTGGTTAATAAACACAATCTCCATTATTGGGCAACAGAAAACCCTAGATGGTTACGAGAAGCTGTGCACCAGGTGAATTGGAGAGTGAATGCCTGGTGTGGAATCATCAATGGTGGATTGGTTGTTCCATTGTTCTACGAAGGGACGTTGACAGCTGCACGATACAGAGACATGATAATAAATGTTGTAGTGGCAGAATTTGCAGATGAGCTTCCTTTAGCATCACTTCGAAGGGTATGGTATCAACATGATGGGGCTCCAGCCCATTCAGCGGCAGCTATTTGTGATCATCTCGATGCAATGTTTCCAGGTCAGTGAATCGGCCGGGGTGGCCCAATTCATTGGCCTGCACACTCACCAGATCTTTTCCCTGACGACTTCTTTTTGTGGGGTTACCTTAAGGACAATGTTTATGCCACTCAGCCAACTTCTATGCTGGACTTGCAACACAGAATTCAGACTGCCTGCCAATCCATTACATCTGATATGGTAACAAGAGTGATGGCATCTTTGAAACTACGTGCTCAGTTGTGCATTGGTGCTGAAGGGCATCATGTGGAACATACCCTTTAGAGTGTTACCAACATGATTCGCTTTGGTTTGGCCCAGTTGGCTTTTTTTAGTTTGAGATGGTTATTTACTTTTTTTAACTTTTTTGGGGAACCGTTGGTCCGATTTGGATGATTATTTCTTTGTTTTGTTTGTTTTTTTTATGCTGAACAAGTTTGCAATTGGGTTTTTTTCTCTATCCCTTACGGTTTTTGAGATGTGTCCTAATTTGCATATTTGGGATGATGAAAAGTGCACCATGGGATAGGCCACCCACAACTTCCTATTCATTGGATTCATCAAAATTGACTTATCTGCTTCGGTTCAAAAAATAAAAGGGGGGGACAGACTTATGGACCACCCTGTAGATTTATCTCTAGAATAACAGCATGCAGAGACTACCTGCAAAGCCAAACCAAATGGAAAATATGCTAACTGAGAGATATTTTACCACTGAGATAGACAAAAAAATGGTGCGATGAACGATCTTTTCAAAAAAAAACTAGACAGGTGATGACTGAAAAGAATGATATATCCAGACATTTAATCATTTACATAACATAACATTCATGTGTAGAAAATCAAGAACCGTCCCTTATAGGATATAGACTCACTCACCAAAAGTCATGGCATACCCCTCCAAATCAGGTTCCCTGTCCGTAATGAGACAAATCCCTCTGCTTCCATTCTCGGAATGCAGGTGCACAGGACTCCTTGATATCATACAATCATTATAAGCAAAACTAGCTGCAGAAATGGCAGCACGTCGAGAGCTATCCGCACTTGAACGGGGGATGATTGTCGGTGCCAGACGGATGGATGCCTCAATATCAGAGGTAGCTAACGCCCTGCAATTTTCCCGCACAACCGTTGCAAGGGTCTATCGAGAGTACACCCAACGAGGGGTTACTACCCATGTTGGACAGCGGACGGGTCGCCCACGCCTCATTGATGCCAGAGGTGTTTGCGGGGTCACCCGGCTTGCAACTACTGACCGAAGGGCGACAGCGGGCTAAATCACCATGCGGTACAATCAGGGAGGTCCCACAACTGTGTCCGTGACAATTCGGCGAACCTTGGCAGCTGCAGGCTTTGGGAGCAGGAGACAACGACGGGTGCCACTACAGACAGCTTCACATCGTCGGCCACGTCTAGCCTAGGCCAACCAACATCGACATTGGACCGCTGAGAACTAGCGAAGGGTTGCCTGGTCCGACGAGTCACGGTTTCAGCTGTATTGGGCCGATGGTCGTGTCCGTGGACCCCGCTTATCAGGTATGTGGAAGCTCCATATTGGTCTGGGATGTTTTCTTGTGGCATGCAATGGGTCCATTGGTGCATCTGACATCCACTCTGCGTGCTATTTCCTATGTCGATCTGCTTGGGGATCACCTGCAGCCCTTCATGAACTGTTTTTACTCCGCGGGCGACGGCATCACCCAGCAAGATAATGCGCCTGAACACACGCCCTTGTGACTGGACAGTGGCTAGAGAAACATGCTACCGACTCCACGACAATGATTTGGCCTCCACGTTCCCCAGATTGCAATCCCATTGAACATCTGTGGGACGCCATCGAACGATCTACAGGTCGTCACTAACACAACTGGTAAATGCACATCGTTAAAAAGTGCAGTGGAGGCGGCATAGCTTGCAGTGCCTGTGGATGTGTTCCGGGGACTGGAAGACTCTCTTTCACGACGGGTCGCTGCCGTTATCCGGGCCAGAGGGGGCCCAACACGTTATTAGGCGGGTGTATCATGACTTTTGGTGAGTGAGTATATAACATTCAGTTATTCCACATAAATATGCCCCAAATTTGCCTCCATCAGATTGGAGTGCTATGACAATAAATGTAAAGTACAAGCTTCCATGCTATTTCCAAATATCCGCATCTGCCATTCACGTGACTCATCAGAGCATATTACCCTTTTCCACTCATTCACTGTCCGAGTTTGTGTCCCTGTGAACTACAATCATCTCTTCTTGAAAGCTGCAGACAAGCCTTCGGCTTCCGTACCAATGCAGTGTAGGACTAAACAAATCTACAATACTCATTTCCAAAAAAGTTGGGACAGTGCAACATATAAGAAGAACTCCAACACATTTGTTTGGATTATTGTATTGCCGTTTATTTCAATGCATTACAATACATAAACGATAAATTAGGCATGGGATCACATATCTTATATGCTTAAAGAAAGATACAGGTGGTTTTCCTGTTTGGCACGTGCAACACACTCCCAAAAAAGTTGGGACAGCACGGCGTTTACCACGGTGTGGCGTCACCTCTCCTCTCGAAGACACACTGTAATCTTCTGGGCATCGATGACACCAATCTTTCTAACACCCTAACCGGAATTCTGCCGCATTCCTGTTGGATATAGGTTTTCAGCTGTTCAACTGTCCGGGGTCG
>JAHWFO010009247.1:223068-259382 GCA_023313115.1 Rhysida immarginata | reverse complement strand
TTTTCGAGTTATTCTGCTTTGTCAACTTAAAATTTACACCCTGTATAACAAATACGGATTTCTTTTTTATAAATAAAAAAGCTACCAAGAATTCAAAATATATTAATAATAGCAGAAAGATTTTACAAGATATTATCTTCGCAAGTTTACAGGAAAATAGAAGAAAATCTTAACTAACAATGTCCTTATACAATATTGTTAGGTAAACAGCAATCTACGCAATATTAAACTGCAGTTAATACGTAATAGATGAAGTCGGTTTTACTAGCTAATGATAGTTTTCTTTCTACAACGACCCAAGATTTTTTCCCCCCTCTTTAATGGAGAAATATTATTCGTTGACTACTGAGTTAAAGATGATCCCACTCGAAACATTAAACAAATGATCTTTTTTATATATTTAATAAAAAAAAATGAGGCGTGGTCACCACCCGACTTTCTTATACATAAATGACCTGGTCCAAATTCAGAAAAAAATTAAACAACTGTCTAAAAAACCTACTTCCGTTAGAAATTTTAAAAAAGTTTGTGAATAAAAGTTACTTCAAATTAGCTTCTAAACACTTTGGTATAGATTCCAAATTTGCCTATACCATCTTATTTCGCAAAAAACTGGATTTTGACAGAGTAATACTGGTACTTCCGGTTAGAATTTTGAAAAATTTTCTTAACAAAAGTTGTTTATAATTGAAAATGAAACACTTTTTACCCTATACAAAATTTTCATAAACGCAATGTTTAACGAGATATTTCAAGATTTATATTTTGGCGCTGGAGTAAACTGATACTTCCGGTTGACCGATTTAACTGGAAAAATAATCAGACCTCCTGAGGAAGATTATAATCTTAAGTTTAAAGTTTGGTCTCGATAGCTTTAGCGTTTGGACGCTATCGTGGACACACATACACAGACAGACACACAGACATTTTCCAGAAATCACTTTTTCGTAATCTAGGGACCCTAAAACGTGAAGATCAGTGAAAATCTGGAGGTCGAAATTTTTTGTGATTACAATACTTCCTTATACTATGTAGAAGAAAGTAAAATCTGTTTAATATTTATTTTAGATTTATTTTTTTAATATTTTTATAACATTAAGAAAAACATTTTTATTAATAATCTTAAAAGCTTTGCAAATATCCTCACCATCAAGTAAACTTTCGAATTAGAAAATATCAATAAGGTCAACTTAGTAATGTTTTACTATCGAGACTTGATGCACCATAAACATGAAAATGACTTTATACTTAACGTTCATATAATTTTTTAAATAATTATTAACATGCAATATTCCTAAACTGAAGAAATATTTTTCCCTCATTATTACAAAAACATGTTTAGGAAGATTTCATGCACACGAACAGAATATTTTCTATGAAAACCGACAGAAAAATTGACTCAAAAAAAAAAAAGATTCTAATTTTTTATGGATAGATTTTTTTTTACTCTAAATAGTATGAAAAAATATTCTGCTAACTCTAAAGCATAATAGAAAAACTGACCAAAACCTTAATAACCAGCTATGGGTCTTCACCAGAGGACATTTCTTACATAGGTGGAAGAATTTTCTGAAAATTATGGAGCAATGTAATTTCGAATCAAAAGAAGAATAGGGAAAGAAAAGAAATATTCCTGAAGACGGGTCAATCGTGAGACAGAGTTCAATACCTCCTCCGCAAACTATTCAGAAACACATCATTAACTATAGGGAACTAACAAAACGCGTTTTATATAGAAATCAAAGTAAGAGAAATTGGGTGAAAAGTTTATTATTATTATTACAACTACTACTACTACTGCCATTATTATTATTAAACAATTATTTCCTTTTCGGCTGTATCCTGCTGCTAAACAAATTCCTATCAAATCCTTCACATTAACGTTCCATTTAGAAGAGATAGAACTCAAATAAGATTCATGTTTTTTCGTTTTTTTTTTTTACAAAATTTACTGTGGGGAAATCAATATTAAAAAAAAACAACCTGACGATGACGTCATTATAATATTCTATGTAAAAAAACACTTTTGAACATAAACCTTATTATACAATAAATCAAAGGCTTACACAAATAACGACCTAACATTTTTGTTTAGCTTTTTAAAAAAAATCAATAAAAAATGACGCATTCGGCTTGTCTGCAACAACTTCGTGAAATAACAAAGGAATGTTTATGAGGATCCCACTAACACAATTCAGATTCAAGAGGGAGAAGACTATAGAAAAAAAAATAATAATAATGACAAGGAAGAGAGTAAAGCCTTTAAGGCCCAAAGGCAACGGGAAGAATAATCGGCTTAATAGTCATCCAAGCTTCGTTATGCTTTTGAAAAAAATTTAAATTACACGATTAAAAAATGAAAGAGAGAGGAAAGGGGGAGAACTTAAAAAAAAAAACAAACTGAACGTTTCAAAAAAATTCCCCGTCAAAGAGTGAATTCTCTAACGGATTTAAAAATGATGTTTCTTAATGGAATTAAGACTTCTGAGAGGTTTCTTGAAATCCTTAAAAGGCAAAGGCTCAAGTGCGTAAATCACTTATATGCATCCACTTTTTTGATGAAAGAAAGGAATAATTATAATAACAATAAAAAATCTGTATATTATGATCATGTAACAATGTATGACGTTTCTGTGCGCAGGCTTTCTTTCTAGATGTTGGTTTGAGTCACTTCCTTTCTTAATAGTTACTCAGTAATATAATTTATACACAGGTGCGACAATCGATGTGGAAGCTGATGGCTCATTTGATTTGGTCATCGATTGTAGCAATATCCCAGACTGCCGGCGGGTGGAAACATTGGCTCTTACGTGTGTTTTGATGTTTAATAAAGCATTCTGTATGTAAATTTCCAAAAGGATTCTAATGGAAAGTGGTTGGCTCATATTTTTTATTAAACACGATTTTTTTTATTTAATTTAATATAGTCATCGATCACGTGATCACTTTCCAATTTTCTCCATAGGACGTCATCATGTGTCCTATCTGTGTAATAACTAATCTGTGTACAAGAGCCAACGAAATATCGTTGCCTACGAGAAGGACAGGCCACGACACCGAAAAGTCACCTGACCAAAGTCGTTATTTCCGCCTTGGATTTTAACAATCGGTGTTTTTTCGTTTGTTGGAAGCAATGAAGGTTACATTGTTGCTAGACCTATTTGGTCAGGTTTTTCAGTAAGGGGTCCTGTCAATTTAGTTGTCTAGGCGATATATCCCTGGGCGCTCAAAAGTCAACTGACCATGGTAGTCTGAGCAACAATCCAACCTTTACTGTCTTTCATCTTGGATTTTAACAATCAGTGTTTTTTTCATTACTTTAATGGGTTGCCTGAACCAACAGCATCCAAAGACAAGGCCTGAGCGTGGAAACGTCATCATAAAAAGCCATATTTAATCGCATTTGTACTAATAATAAGCCCTAAATTATGACTTCGTATCATGATGTAACAATGTATGACGTTTCCGCGCTCTGGCTTTCTCTTTAGGTGGTGTTGCCTGGACATGGTCAACGAGCATCGGCCATTTTCCATTGTTTCGAGAAGCTAAGGAAAACAGATCTGCGATAGAGCTTTTTATTGAAACTGAAAATGAAAGTAAAGTTTCTATCTGCCAATAGAGCGGCGCTGCAGGCGCAGTTGGGCCGATTGTACATGCAGCGCCACTTTTCAATAGAGTTCCCACCCTACCGGGAGCTAGAAACTTTAGTTTCATTTCAACACTGGAGCTCGTGACCATGAATATCTATAGACCGTGGTGGACACTCAAAAGTCACCTGACCATAGTAGTCTGAGAAACAATCCAACCTTCGTTGTTTCCAACAAACGAAAAAGCACTGATTGTTAAAGTCCAAACTGACTTTAGAGCGCCCAGACAACGCTACCTAGATAAAGAAGGCATGCGCATTGAAACGCCATTTAGTTTTACATGACACAAAAAAGGCCATTGTTAATCGTCGGCTGCAGCGATGTGGCTTATCGTCGCCATTAATGGTTGAAACATAGCCGACGAGAAAGACAGGCTCTGGCGCGGAAGAGCCACCTGGCCATAATAGTCCGAGTAATAACGTAATCTTCATTATTCCCATCTTGGATTTTAACAATCAGTATCTTTTCGCTTGTTGGAAACAATGAAGGTTGGATCGCTGGTCATCTACTATGGTCAGGTTACTTTTCCGCGCAAAGGCAACACCACCTAGACAAACCTAGACAAAACACCACCTGTCACATCATCATTGGTCGACCACTGTTAATCCTATTTCTACCAATAGAGCTGGTAAGTATGGTGTCACTTCCTGGCCAGTTGCCTAGCGATTCCAAACATTAGGTTTAACAATGTGGTGTAATGCCATTGAAAAGCATAGAGAAGTTAAACCTAGGTTTGCTATACCTCCATGAGAAACTGGTATGAAAAATGTAAGTATATATATATTTGTATCTGTATATTTAAATGTTACTGAACTACAGCCATTGTCTTTAAAACAATCTTTAACAATTGAAATCGGAAATTTAACTGGATGCACTCAGTTCATCTTTCTTTGGACAGACTATAAATGCAAATTGAATAAAAAAAAAAATAGTAAAATATAAAGTGTAGACTGGACGAATTTGATCACAACATATACTTCTAAGATAGATATTTATTGTCAGCACTTATCCCAAAGGACCCTTCAATTTATCCAATTTGGCTCTACAAAGGCTCTCTTGAAAGCGAAAGGAATCCAATTGTCGAAAAAGAAAGAAAAATTGAATTTCTTCCATTCAATCTATCGTCTGCCTGTATGTCCTTCATAATTCCATCAAACGGAACCCTTCAGAGCCCGAAGAAGGACGGCGAGCAAACACTTCCCTGACAGATTGCTATTAAGTCGCTACCAACATCGCTGATTAGCGGGGCTTCTAAACGCATTGCCCATAAGATTAATATTACGAAGCAGAAGAAGAAAAGAAAAGAAAAGAAAAAGAAAGCCCATAACGTATCCTTGAGATTTAATCTCCCGTACGTGTGAAAAGATAACCAGGAGGAGATTTAAGATGAGTTTAGGGGAGGCAAAAAAGACCTTCACACTCTTCTGGAAAGCTTGAATAATCTAACGGCAAACTGAGACTTTTCAACTCAGCCGTGTGGCTCAAATTATTTATTTAAACTGATGAAGTGGCGGGAAGATGATAATAATTCACTCGCGAGCAGCCATTGTTATCGCAGCGAGAAATCGGCTTCAATCTCCAATTGGTGGGCTGGCGGAGAAATAAATTACCGTTGAGTTAATGAATGGGAAAATAGATAAGGATAATCCTTAGCCTTCTTCGATAAATTTTTCAAAGATCTAGTTGAGAATTTTTTTGAAGGAAATGGGAGAGGAGAAGATGCTGAAAAGGCAACTACACAGTTCTGGCTTGTCGCAAGTTCTTTCCATTCACAAGGACTGCAAACTTATAGCAGGGTCTTTTAATCTACCTATATAAGAACCTGCCTATAGCGTAATCAGATTTTTTCCTGAATGCACACACACAGTTGATGAATAAAAATAATTGAAATTTATTAACATATCAAATAGCTCGAATATCTGGTTATACTGTGAATCTCCTCACTCTAATCGGAATTTTAACTATATCAAATTCAGAGATTTAGGAAATGCGCTACAGCAGAGTAGTACGATAACTTATTCAGTAATATGAGAACATGACGTTAAAAAGATCTCAAAACAGTACTTGAACTAGTTTCCAACGCTATATTTTACATATACGAATGATTTAAATTCAATTATTAAAATGGTGTCTAAATATTTTTCATACACTATATGATCAAAAATATCCGGACACCCCTCACAGATCATCGATTGGCCCAATGTCACATGATAATGACTTGCACATCATTTAAATAGCTTCCCACACCTTCAGACACAACTCTGCTTGGACATTGGCAAGAATGGGTCGTTCGGCAGAGCCCTATGCGGCAAGTCCGTGCGTGACATTTCCAGCCTTCTTCAGATACCCAAGTCAACAGTAGGCGATGTCATTATGAAATGGAAGACCCGGGGATCAACAACAGTTCAACAACGAACCGGTAGACCCAAGAAACTAACGGACAGAGACCGTCGAGTGCTTCGTCGTGTCACCCGCAGCAACCGGAAGTCCTCGGCGGAAAAAATTGCCACAGAGTTTCGAAACGCCTCTGCAAACGATGCCAGTACCGTGACAATTCGTCGGGAACTGCACACGATGGGATTCCATGGCCGTGCTGCTGCCCACAAGCCCCACATCAGCAGGGTCGACGCCAAGCGACGTCTGGAGTGGTGCAAAGCCAACAGAAACTGGACAATGGACCAATGGAAACGTGTAATGTGGACAAACGAATCTCGCTACACACTCTGGCAATCCGACGGACGAGTTTGGGTTTGGCGCATACCTGGAGAACGCTTCTTACCCGAGTGCACAGAGCCCACAGTCAAGTTTGGAGGAGGGGCAGTCACGGTGTGGGGCTCATTTTCATGGAACGGACTGGGCCAGCTCGTTCCTGTGCAAGGAATCATGAACTCCGACCGTTATCTGAATGTTTTGGACAACTGTGCACTTCCAACGTTGTGGCAATTTTTCGGAAACGGGCCATTTCTCTACCAACACGACAATGCTCCGTGCCACAAAGCGAGGCGTGTACAGCAGTGGTTTGCGGACTCAGGGGTCGAAGAAATGGGTTGGCCGCACAACGTCCCGACCTCAATTCTATAGAGAGTCTGTGGGATGAATTGGAAAGACGCTTGCGGGCCAGATCACATCGGCCAACTTCTGTACCTGAACTAATTCTCGCTCTTCGGGAGGAATGGAGGAACATTCCGGAAAGTACCTACCAACATTTGGTGGAAAGTCTTCCCCGAAGGGTGGAAGCTGTGATTCGGGCAAAGGGATGTGCAACGCCCTATTGATTTCCATGAAATCGTGGCTAGAGCGCAAACGTGCATGTGTCCGGATATTTGTGATCATATAGTGTATTTGTTGTAGGAAACATACTCTATTAAACAGGTCAAGTGCAACCTGCGTCGAAGATGCACCACTTGCAAGCAAGAGAAAAATTTGTTGTAGATCACGTAACCTGGACGCACGAATGGTTCAACGTTATCTTTTCTGATGAAAAGAAGCGGAATTTAGACGGTCCTGACGGATTTCACAGTTATTGACATGACATTCGCCATGAACAACACTTCTTCAAAAAAAGGCAACAAGGTGGTGGTTCCGTGATGACATTTGGCGGACTAGGCAAAACAGAGCTCATAGTTGTAGGTGGACGAATGAATGCTGAAAGTTACAGAAAGATGTTAGCAGATGCTTTTCTTCCTGTACTGAAGATATCGGGTGAAACACCGATGTTCCAGCAAGATAACGCCCCTGTACATGTTGCAAATGCTAATAGAAAATGGTTTGCGTTAAACAAATTGGACGTTATGGTATGGCCTGCTCTATCTCCAGATCTCAATCCGATCGAAATGTTTGAGGGATTATGATTAGAGAGCTTTATAAAGATGACAGGCAGTACAGTAGTACAGCATCTCTCAAAAATGCAATAACTGACGTATGGTAAAAAAAATACCAATTGATGTTAATCATAAATTGCTAGAATCAATAAAACAGCAATTAAAGCATTTACAAAAACGAGTTATTGATTGTATATACCCATAAATAGATTGCCTTATGCACACATAGGAGAGTAGAGGCATTTGGACTAATGTTCCTGCCAGAACGACTTCAATCTTCCGCTTCGGAGGTGAACAAATGCGAAGAAAGGAGGGTGAGAGACAGAAAGAAAAGCAAAGCAAGACAAGAAGAGGGAGAAGAAATGAAAAATAATGGGGGCTAAAACGAATGGAAATAAAAGAGGGAGAACAAGGAGGGGGTGACAGGAAAAAGGATTTGACGAAAAATGCCGAGAATGAACACTTCTCCAAAGCTGCGGGGCACCTCGGCTGCTGCGACATATTTCACGGTGGTGGAGACCTTCGACTTTTTGTTCCACTTTCCCCCTCCTCTCCCACCTTTTTAAAGAAACATCATTGTAAATAGGGTTCTTCCGGGGAGAACGGCTCGTCATTATTACCACTACGACATCACCTCCAAGGATTTAGGCAAAAAAAAAAAAAAAAAAATCCTCGTGAATCACTCCTACGCAACGAAGCACAATCGGCCAACACACGTTCTAACTCTAAATGCATCATCCTGACCCCAGCGACTGGTTATTTTTCACACCCACAAATGCTTTGTCTCTCATTTTTATTTTCACAGAAAAAATAGCGAAAGTGACCCTCTGCACAGGAGGAGGGAACGGTGATAGCTTGCGTAACGCAGTCGCCACACAACACACACACAGCTGGAGAATACACAAATAGAGAGAGAGACAGGCAGATAAAAAAATTCAAATAAATAAACATATAAATAAGAAACATACTTTTCTCATACGCCTACATAAAACGTCTGCAATTGCAAAAACAAATATCCAACCTTCTTAACCTCAAGCAACGCCGCTCGTAAATTGCAAAAGAACCTCGCGGGGTCATCACGTGGTTACAACAATATATAAACATGTAATTACATACATATAAACAAAACGATAAAAGTAATGGTTGTGTTCTGAATGCAGTCAATGCAAAATTTTACTTTTTAAGCTGCAAGCATATGCTATTGAGAGCTTCACAAGCTCTGATATGAATACGCAACGTTTACTTATAGACTATTAATATCTATCACAAATTACGTGTTCTAATGAAGCAAGAAACTTCTGATTCAGATTCTGATCTCAATGTCTTCTATATTTCACATAATAAAAAAAAATATTTCAAAAAAATAATAAAAAAAAACGCACGCAGATTCGCGAACTTGTTATTCTAATGGAAGATATCTAACTCTAAAAATAAAACAATTCAGCTTTTTACTATTTTAAATTTCACCGGGTTCCAAGTACGCAGCTCTCTCTCTCTCTTTCGCTATCAATTCACCCAAGCGCAAAGGATTTCCATGCATTCGAAACATCTTTTAAAAACAGACTTAAATATAAACCCCAAGCGATAAATTAGTTCAGCTAAAGCTTTTACTGAATATTCCCTTTTTTTATATTTTTTCTTTCTTGACCCTTCAGTCTTTCTTCGCTTCTTAAAAGTTTGGCGACTTCTTGGGATTCCAGCGATTCTCTACGGCGCACTATACAATATCCGAGCGGAACTAAAGTTTTACACGGGACGATGAATTCATTATATAAAACTCAAAAGGAAAAAAAAAAAAAAAAAAAAAAAAACTTGCGAGAAAGACAAAATGTGAACTTTCTTTTGCGTATTCAAAGCAAGCAGAAAATAAAGCAAATAGAAAACGAGTGTCCGTCGTCGTCGCATTTACTATAACCTTGAAGAAGATCGGTAGGAATAAATAAGAAAAAAAAAAATCCTTTCTTTGAAACACAAACATTTTAGCTTACCTTCTTGGCACTGACTCGGATTGGTCGTTGGTTGAAACTACAATAATTCTCGAGTTATTTTATTTTTTTTTCAATCCAAGTGGTGAGGGAACGACACGAGATGAAAAGCAAATCGCGAAAGAAGAAAGAAATTTTCTTTTAATATTTCAAACAAAATGGAACCTACCTGAAAAAAATACAGAAAAAGAAAACTTAATTATACGCTTACCTACTTAAAAATGAAAATATTCTTAAAAATAATTAAATTTCTATTTAATATAATAACTTTATTGGTATCGCTTAAGTAAGCTTAAGCCAAAATAAAATCATTATTATACCTTCTAATAATAAAAAGTGAATATTATCTGGAAATACAGACTCGCAAACACACTCAATGTTTGATGTTAGTTTTAGGAGCATGTAAAATGCCGAATTACGAAGATTGCATATATATATATCTATCTGTGTTTGCTTATCTAGTATCATTAGAACACGTGGCACGGAACTAATTTCGAGTATCATTTAAAACTCTATTTATTAATTAATGACAAGTTGTTAGGAGTTGTTTGATATATGGAACCATTAGAACACGTACCATCAAACAACTTTAAACTATCATTGATTACGCGTTATATTCAATCATGACACATCGTTACAAATAGTTTGATATATAACATGCCATATTTTAGCATTTAAAGTTTCCATGGTATCGTTACAGGTAGATCCCGTTATACACGATTTCGGTATCCGCGATTTCGGATATACGCGGTTTTCATTAGATCTTTGATACTCATAATGATTTATTTACGAAGATATTCCGATGTTTGATATTATGCTTGTATATCGTACCTTGGGGATTTGATATTAATAATGATATCGTACCTTTTTTATAAGGTTACTAGCAGAGGATCCGGCGTTGCCCGGGATAATTACGCTTGTACGTAAACAGAACAACTTCAAAAAGCTAAATTAAACCTCTAAATTGGTTAAATAATAACTCAATCACTACAATATAGAGCGAAGGGACTATCCATTCTAAGAAAAATCCGAAAGACAGGAATTTACCTCTTCACTGAAAAAATCCATTCTAGGTGATATACCGGAACTTGATTTACCGAAATAAAATTTTTTAAAGGCTCACAATAATGGACCTCTCCAAGGATGCCTTCTAGTCTAAATAATTTTTTTACTCACGTAATCTTACTTTAGATGTATACTTGATGTTGTTGCAATTTCCTTTCTTCTTTCGATGTCTTGAAGCAAAAATTGGTCATTCATCACTTTGTGTAGTCTAGCGGTCGCCGATTCTTCTATTTACTTGCTTACCATTTGCTCAATACAGCACGGAGCTAAAGAAGTGCTTCCTCTATCGTCTTTCACTCTTTCTCAATAGTCTGCTAACTCATTATCTCCAATTACTGATCATTTTTAAAGATTTTCAAGAAATTGTTAAGTACTAAGAATTCTCTTTTCTAGGAAAAGCCTGAATAACAGGAATTCTATGCATTGTTGAATTCTATATTGCACAAACTTTGCCTTGCATTGTTGGTCATGAGATATTTCTCATTAATATGCCCTGCCATAACCATGAATATCGATTTTTTATCAATAATTATTAATTTTTCGAAATCTGAGGTAGACAGTGACCTTCTTCATGCTTTGAAGGTCATGTATGCGAAATTTTATCAAGATCGGAATAAAACTGTAGATTTGTATAAAAAACAAACAAACAAACATCCTTCTTTATATATATAGAAGATTTGATTGAAAAGAGTGTCGATGCTTCATTTATTAGGCATAAACGTGTTTATTACACTGACAATTGTGAGCCACTAACATACTCTCTTATGGTTATGAAGTTTCTTTATATGCTTTACGTATATGTTGTGCAAGTCAAAATATATTAATTATCGTTAATCCCGATGTATGATTAATTTCTATAAGTTTTAATCAAAATATATTACGATCGGTTTGTAAAAAGAATACGACCTTTCAGAATTTTTGTGTCTGGCGACAATTCCGGCAAAATTTTGAAGCCATAACAGTAGGCCAGGATTCCGGGAATTTTTTGAAGCCAGCACATATTATTATCATCTAAATAGTGTTTTGAAAATATGTTTTTCTAATTGTATATTATGTGTAAATAGGTCAGAAAATAATAAATATCAAATTAAATTTTATTATAATAATTCGCAATCATAATAATCCACCGAATTATTACTCAAGTTGGTTCCAACTGCTTACTATCATTAGGAATACAAACTACAAAGCGCGACAATGATGCCATTTGTGGATAGCCGTCTACCTGGAGTGAATCAAAGAGCGAGGAACAGAGGGGAGTTCGATATTTTGACGAAAAACGGTAAAGGCATGGATTGACTGTTATTTCCCGATTAAAGCAGGGAAAAAAAAAATGCTTCGCACCTGAAATCTCTATAAAGTCAAGGGAAGGGGGAAAAGGTCTTTGTGCAAAAGAGCTGGTCTTTCGAGAGTCCAGAAAAAGTTGGGGGTGGGATGGGAGAATTGCCGTTTCCTTTCGCGCTAATCTCCGGAAAATTACACCGATTAGGGTGAACGAAAAACGTATGGCCGGGAGCGTTAATCGAACACGCGGGGCAAAAGAGCGACTACGAGAGAGAGAGAGAAAAAAAAAGAGAGAAATAGCACGATGAAGGCGACGAACATCGCACTTAAATAAGAGAATGAAAAGAAGAAGGGGAGAAGACGATTTTTCGGGTCATAAGGGAGAAAAGAAACGAAAAAAAAAAAGGAAAAAGGTGGACAAGGAGAAGAATGCCAGTGGCGGATCCTTCACTACCGAGAAATGGGCGAAATACTGAGAAACAGCTTTAAAAATTCAATGGCAACTCGATTAGAACGAGGATCTAGTTATTATTAGACGCTATAAAATCAAAGAAAGGGTTTTTATATCCATATACATATTTCATTTAAAGTAGAGGGAGAACCGTAATTAACAAGAGACGCGGAGATGTCGCTATGCTTCGCCGAATCCAAATGTCCCATAAACTTCAATATTGTTAACAGGGGACATTCTTTTTTTTTTAATAAAACATTTCAAATAGCTAAATCTTAATTTCAACGTTAAAATATATTATTTTGTTCTTCAAATTTATTCTAATGGAATGGCTATCACTATCCATATTCATCCAGATCCATATGCCATTAGAAGCAAACTTAAAACCGATACAAAAGTGGAAGCTAAAGTCAATTTGATCAACATCTAAAAAATCAATTATTTCAGAAATTACTTATTTACAGATGAGCGTTCAATAAGTAAATTTGTTGAAAATATAAGATCTTACACGCAGTTTATAAGAATTCCTTATCTTTTCCTGCAGTTTCATAGTCTTGCACTGACTGGCAGCGAAACCGTTAGTTTTCAAAATGTTTTCGAAATGTTTTCGTAAGTTTTTTGTTTATAACACGCAAGATTTTCAACCCAATGCAATGCCATTTACAGAAAACTTGACAAACTACAGTACAGACAACACCCTGCAATCAGCATAGAAAAATATTGAATATTTGATGAAATATGAGCATTTTTACTAAATAATGTTTAACTGCGCATGCGTTACCAAATTGTCTTTTGTATAATTTATTAGCCAAATGTATAGAGCTACTCTTATAAAAAGCCCAAGCAAATATCGTGAAAATTGAGAAAGATATCGCCGATAGAATTTGAGTTGAATTTCAGTTGCTCTCAAAAATAAACAAAACGATAAGGGGCTTTCTCCAAACTTTTATTTTTGGATCGGACACCAGTATCAACTTCTTCTCCTTACGCTGACATGAAAAAATATTGACTTCATATTGACTTCAAAAGACAATTTGGTAACGCATGCACATGCGCAGTTAAACATTATTTAGTAAAAATGCTTATATTTCATCAAATATTTAATATTTTTCTATTCTGAATGCAGGGTGTTGTCTGTACTGTAGTTTGTCAAATTTTCTGTAAATGGCATTGCATTGGGTTGAAAATCTTGCGTGTTATAAACAAAAAACTTACGAAAACATTTGGACCTTTTTAAAGAAACCTTTATATCTCCATGAATATACGTGCTTTTCTCATACAGATGAACACAGAAAAGTAAAACAAGCCTCTTAAGCATTCTGGTTGCTCATTATGCCAAGATACTTTACAAGAGCTCTCGTGAATTGTGTGATAAAGGCCCTGCAAAGATAAGCTGCAGCGCAGCAACGCTCGGCCCCACTCTGCTCGTTGAACAACAGAGAAAAATGAGAAAATGGGTTCGAAAATTCTTCTGCGCATCGCCTACAATCTCGACCTGGAACCTACCGCTATCCAGTTTTCAATTTTGTGAAGCCATATGAGATGGTGGAGAACAATCTTCGAGCAACTGGAACTAACAAGGGACGTACACGTAGTTGTACGACGCACTCTTTTTGCGCGCAAGCATACCTTTGGTAGCGATAGCGTTGCTTTCAGGTGAAGTGGATTCGTGCGTATTGCTGAGTAGCGGAAGAAACAAAATTTGGCATTTTCTTATTTTGAAGCATCAATACCAACAATGTAAATATGAAACCGGAATTTTTTGTTTGGAAATCATGCTTATTGTATGAAAATGATAAAAAATATTTTATTCGAAGTATTGCCCATTGCTGGCTGTAAATTTTTCCCACCTGTCTGACAATTTGTGGATGCCACGCCAAAAAAACTTTTCTCTTTTGAGGCAAACCAGTCATCGAGCCATTTTCGTAAGAAGTGAAGCCCTGCTCAGCAAGTGCGTGTCCCGTCAATGCAAATAAGTACTAATCGGACGGAGCCAAGTCTGGTGAGTAAGCCGCATGCGAAAGGATTTCCCAATTAAACGCCTCAATCGTTCTTGACCAGTTTTTCTGCGCGGGATGGTGCATTATCACGAAGCAAAATCACTTTGTGTTGCCTTTTTGATATTCTGGTCGTTTTTCACGCAAAGCTTGATTCAAATCGACCGTTTGTTGTCAGTAGCGTTCAGTATTAACGGTTTCGCCAGATTTCAGCAGCTCATAATAGATCACTTCGTTTCTCATGTCAAAATCGCTACTTTTGAATTTCTGAAACCACTCGAAGCACTGTGATTTACCAAGAGCATGCTCACCGTAAGCTTCGACAAGCATTCGATGCGATTCTTCAGCAGTTTTCTTCAAACGGTAACAGAAAATCAATGCTGTCCGCAAATCAGGCACAAAATTCGACATGTTCAACGCTATTACAAACTATGCTGTTGTATGAAACTTGTATTGTTGTGAGTTGAAAATCTTTGTCGGATGTCAGAGTAAAGGTGCCAACACACATATCCGACTTTGACGCGCACGGTTTTCATCCGACTTGAAGCGACACCAGAGTGCATGCGATTAGCAAAACACACATTTCCAACTTCCGCGCGCACGACTTTCAACCGACAAGCATTTTAACTCAAATTGTGTCCGTGATAGCGCTGCAGTCACACAGGAAACTGTATTCATTTCCGTCAAAATGGATTCGATTACGCGTCAAAAATACAATTTATTATTAATCCAACAAAGATTAATTTTAATCGTGATGCTAAATCGTGTATATTCTTCCCGTGATGCTAATCGTGTATATTCTCGCAACCTGATTGGTTATCGTGAACGACACGCCGCGTGAAAGTCGGACAGAGCTGAAGTTTGAAAAACTAGTCGCAGGACTCCTACGACTGGCCGTTTGAGACCGGAAGTAGTCGTTCCAGAGTCGCATGCGACAGCTAGTCGGATGTAAACCGTGCAAGTATGTCTCCGCCTTAAGAAAATGGCGCCAAAGACGCGGTTTGACGGTAACTACATTGACAGTCAGGGCCATCTATGTGCAAAATCCGGTTTCATATTTACAGATCTGGTAGTAGCTTTAGATGAGTAACATATTTCAATTTGGTGTGAATCTCTGAGGTACATGTTCGTGTACGTCTGATGTAAGGGAAATTCCAAGCTTCCAGACTACACTAAAAAGTCCGCAGAAAAAGATGAGAAAGTTGTTGCTCATAATTCCAGAGAGGAAAAAGGTGTTGCAATGCTTATTAAACGTTTCTCTAAATTCATTTTTCAAAGATTGGTTGTGATCATAAAATTTTCAAGTATAGTAGAGAATTTCAAATAAGAGTTTAATAAGCAATGCAACACCTTTGTAAATAGCTTAAACAGTTATTTATCTCCAGGTGCTAGATATTCAATTCTAGCATGCGCCAGATATTCAATTTAATTCTATGACATGTATCAGCTATTCAATTTCCTATTCGATTATATGAAGAGACAGCTTGTTCATCAAGGCGAATTTTCCTTCACAGATCCCTAAAGATTCTCTTCATAAATTTAGAGTGAAACGTAAATTTTTAAAAATAATGGGATACAATTTTCTAATAATGTATAAAAAACATGGTTTCAAGTTGACAGGCAACCCTTCTTCAAATTCATCCTCGTAAATTAAACAAATAAAAGAATTTCCCAAACCCTTATCTAAAGCCCTACACTTTATCACCGCATTTTTGCCGGGCTATTTACTAGCCGTGCAATTTTCCTTCTAAAACACTCGCAAAGAATGAAATAAGAGAAAGGAGCTTACAACAACAACATCTGCAAACTTTAATAAAGCGAAGAGATAAAACTGAAAGATGAGATGGTGGAAGCTATCCATCATCATTTCCATAACACTATTTCACTTCTGTAGTATACCATAAACAGTAGGTTTCCCTCCATTCTTCTATTGTACACATACACAAGGAAGGTTTGGATGAGAAGAGAGGAATTGTTCATCAAAGTTTCCCGACTGCTGAACTCTCTTGATGAATAGAGAATGAGAAAAAGGAAAATGGAAGGGGATAAGGAGGAGGGGGTTAGAATAAGCAAGAGGGGGTTAGTAATAATGTATAGAGAGGGAGCATATCCATCTGCTGCAAAACACAATAGATTAGTGGGAGGGACAACGACTAGGGAAAGAAATTCTGCACGAAAAAAAAAAGGTTTTGAAATGGAAAAACAAGGCTGAAGATCAAAGGTCGACGATACGGCTGTTGGAAAATGTTCTTTCTACCTTTTCATACGAACTTTCACAATACTTATAATAATATTATGAAAGCAAACATATGTTTAGTTGAGTGAGTATATATTTTATAATAAATTTTTGAATGTGAATTTTGATATTTAATGCTAAGTATAATATTTGGATTCTTGATTAAATAAGCTTATGACTCCCAAAATCCATCTTGGGTGAGGCTGTGACGTCAACGGAGGTCTTTTGCCTCGCAGTGTAAATTATTAAATACATCGCACGCGAGATGATAAAATTAAATTTATGTACTTATTGAAGATAATTAATCTCTCGTGCGATGTATTACATGTAATTTACTCTGCGAAGCAAAAACCATTCCTTCTATGACGTCACAGCCTCACCCAAAACGGACGCTCCGCTCGGAAATTACGTTCGGAATTTTCGTTTTATCACGCATGTAGAGTTCGAATTAAAAAACACTTAAGATGCCATGATGTTATTAATGGGTCCATCTTTCGACTGTAGAGTTGTCCCTTATGTACGGAGTTGCACGGCGCAGTTGTAGTATTCTGTTAAAATGGCGTTTTAGAATGATTTACTTGGCTGCCGAGTAAGAAAGAAAATGTGGTGAGCATCCAAAAACGTTTATCTTTTATTGTGCTTGATAATTGTGCAGTTGATATGATCAACGTAAAGTAAACTCTATTATCGCTTTGCAACCTTGCTTAAAGCGAAAGATGAAAGCATCAGTAATGCATAAAAAAATTCCAAATTGAACTCCAAGTTCATAAAAAATAAGTTCCTAGAAAAAAACTTGCAACAGAGACTGCCTACTGAAGGACTCTTCTACGTCACAGGAAAAAAGAAGTACGAAGTAGTTTCGGAATCGTGAATTTGCAGTGCAGTACATATCGACAAATATAACCTGAGTAGTGAAAGTATCCGGATTCAGTTCTAGAAATATCCGGATCTGGGTCTCGTATCCGGATTTCGGATCCTTTCACTGGATGCGTATTAAGACTAATTAGGACTTAGAAGGACTCAGGCTATCATAATCGCAATAGTCGAGTCCATATAGATATGGTACAATTCTAACTAAAACGAAAACTAAAGATTTGTTAAATTAAAGCTGATTTTGATTGTTGATTACATTAAACCGATCCACTACTCAGTCATAGGAAATTAGGGAGTTTAAGGACTTTTGACTTTGAGACACGTTATAAAATGGTTATTATATAAAAAAAATTGCATATACACAATTTCCTGATACAGGATCCGAGTTTCGAATCTCGGATCCAAGATGCGGATCTCGGATCACGAATCCAAGATCCGTATCTGGGATCTCGGACCTAGGTCCGAAAAAAGATCCGGATATCTGGATCTAAAATTATCCGGATCTTGGCATCCCTAAACCTGAGAAATGTTATCGCACAGTATATCGTTGTCAGGATAGATTCGGAATAGAAACACTATAGAAACTAGTGATGTCAAGATCCGGATAATTCAAGATCCGCATATCCGGATCTTTTTTTCGGACCTAGGTCCGAGATCCGAGAACCGTATGTTAGTCAGAAATCCGAGATCCGGATCTTGGATCCGAGATCCGAAAATCGGATCCTAGACAGGAAATTGTGTATATGCAAACTTTTTCTGAAAGCAGTTTATAAAAGCTTTTATTAAGTGATAGCCTAGTCCTCTTAAGTCCTAATTAGTCTTAATACGCATCCAGCGAAAGGATCCGAAATCCGGATCCGATATCCGAGATCCGGATACGGATCCGGATATTTCTAGATCCGAATCCGGATATTATCAGATCCGAATCAGAGATCCGGATCCAACGGACATCACTAATAGAAACGTAGAAATATAATAGCGACTATAGGCATTATAGCGATATTTGAAGTGTTCCCTTGGAGACGAGATCTTGGCAGAAGGACGGCATCTGTATTCTAAAAAAAAATGTAAAATAGGAAGGGGAAGAATGCGCTAAGTTTTACTAATCAGAGGATTTTTTTCTTACAAAATATTAACTTGAATATAAAATTTTCGATTGATGTATACAAGTGTAATAACGCATCTGATCCTCCGCTCTCTTACAAGTAGGTCACCATACATATTTTAAGGTATTATGTGGCAAAATAATCAGTGCAAAGGTAATTAATCGTCGTACATTTTGAATACAGGGGGAGAATAGTATGGCCATCCTTTGTATATTTTAAACCCTCTATAAAATTCGAAATAAAATTTTTATCTTTATTTAAAGCTGAATTTATCAATAATATCGATTTTATGCTTGCATTAATACAAATAACAATGAGAACGGTGTTGAAAATGCAAACTAAAACAAATGATCTTTAAATATCACGACCATAAAACTTAGAAATAAAAAAAACAACTATAATTAATTATTTTAAATAACAATTTTCCTTCCATTTATCTTTAAACCTTCCTTTATAGGACAGAAACCATCAATGAGATCACAAATTGCTCTCCATAAATTCAGACTAAGTCCATATCAGACTAATAATGCCACACCTCATTGCAATTAAATTTTTTTAATAATAAATTTTAAAAACTCTCTTATTAGTTCTAAGAAGCGATAATTTCCCCTTCCAGAAACCACTTTACAGCTTTCAATACAACATGATTTCCCAGCCCATTTCCTGTCGATTCTAACATCCGTTATGACGATACTAAAAAAAGAAAAATTAAAAAAAAAATACATCAATAAATAAACGAATACAACAAACTTCAATTGAACCATTCAATTTAAAAAAATCTGCGATAGAATTTTTTTAAAGGTAGCAACGAAATTAACTCGAACAAATAAAAAAATTTTTACGATAAATGACAAAAAAAAGAGCAGCAAATAAAAGTTAATTGAAAACCGATGTTAAGAATTTTTTTTTTTAATTTACAAAGTCAAGGAAATGGAGAAATTTTCTTTATTCTTTTCTGCTGTAATTTTTATGTAATTAACAGCAACTTCCATTTCTTAGAAAAGTTTGTTTTTCTTCAAGAATTTAAACATAGAGTTTTCTTCGAAATCACTCAAACAAGAAATCATATTAAAAGTGAAACTCAACAGTTTTCACAAATGTTACATGCAAAGCAGTTATTTATATAGTCAATTTTGATACACAGACTTTAATCTAGGCTGAACTCTTTATTACTGATTACGGCGCAAGTGATCATCATGTCCTTTCAAACCCCCACTTACAACCTCCAATCGCATTTGCTTATCCTGAAAGCTTGTTGCCCATTTCCCTTCATAATTAACCATGCTTTATCTACGCGTGGAAAAATTTGGAGACGACCTCATCCTCCAATGGATAGATAAGGGTTATAAATGATGATGGGTGATGATGATGATATATGCACGATGCAAATTTGAAATTTCTCGCGTTCGTGTGCAGAATTTCACGATATTCGGACTTAAAGCGCTGTATAGCAATCTGTTTAAACGACATTTTTGAACGAGGCGCGTTACTAACAATTACTAACTGAATTTTTAGTTGCAGAGAAGGTAAAAACTCTATACATGACTATTTATTTAAGACATAAGTAATCTCTATACATTATGAATCATTAGTTTCATTGGTGTCAACTTAATTGATAAATGAATTGTTAAATGTTTGTTGATATCCGCAGCAACAAGATCATCAAATCGGCTTGCTGATACATACAAATATGTATTCTGACGATATATTGTCAAATATACAAAAGAAGTCCATTCCCGAAGTAGAATTCAAATCTGCGGTGACTCTCCAAAAACGTTCTTCTGGCCAGAAGCTAAATTTTTAGAAAGATTTGATCTTGCTTAGAAATTTAGAATATTGAAACTTGCTTGTGTTTCAAGGTCATAGACTACGCCATTTAAGTGACATGCGTTAAAATTTACTCTTAAGAGTTCAGAAAACTTCATTAAAAACAAAATCGCTGTCAACCTAACTTAACTGACTGCGATATCGCTTTTTAAATCTTTATTGCACACGCTGCAATTCCAAATTCCAATTCCAAAAGTTCGAATCCCATTTCATAAATATTTCCGATTTATTTTTAGATAATGATAGATTGCTTTCAAATCGACCTAATCATTAAGTGATTAATAAAAAATCCGCTTGAAAAAAAGGCGTCGATTTAAAAACGGGTGCCCAAAAGCTCGCGTAATTCGGTTCTCCAAAACGAACCAATTCAGCCGCTTTAACTTGTCGGAAATTGAATGCCCCAGAAACAGGCATAGGGGTGTTGAAACACGCATGCGCGACGGAATCGGCGACAACGAGAAGAGGCGTCCTCTGCCAACGAACGTCGTAAATAAAAAGCCTTTAACAACGTGTTCTCTCTCTCTCTCTCTCTCTCTCTCCTTATATTCTTGCTGGACTGGACGAATTCCTGGCCAAACGATGAACTCTGCGATTAGGAATTTCCAAGAATTTAACCCATATTTGTTGGGAATAAGTTTAAAGAAAGAATGAGAGATGTGAAGAAAGGTATATAAAAACAGGGCAAGGGAAGAGGGGAAAACAGATGCTAATTCCAAAGATCCGTGTAATTACAATTTAAATGGAGAAAAAACGCCAATAAAGTGCACGATATCAGTGAAAACGAAAACACCACTTTTAAAAAATATATTCTAATGAATTGTCCGAATTCATTACCTGTTTCTTCAATATCTATTATCAATTAAAAAAAATATCGACATACGTGAATACATGTGCAATATAATTGACAAAAACTATAAAATGGGAAGAAGAATCCTTAAAGAGAAAATTTAAATTCGCAATACCAATCGTAGGCTGTGTGATTAGCAGATGAAAAGAGACAACTGGCAATTTGGTTCAATTCCATTACAAACCACGCATTTTTAAAGGTTAAGTAGCGCGAATTTTAAACAACAACAGAAAGACGCCTTTAAGCAAGCAATATATAGTTTCTCTCGTTATACGCGTCCTCATTTTACGCGTTTTCGCTATAACGATTATAAAAAGTTAATACAGTACCTGTATAATAATCCTGCATTTCACTCTGTATCACTGGTTTTGCTCTTTATCGTACTGAAAGACTACGTTTTTACAATACGTTTGCCAAAACGTTCAGCAATCTTTGGAAGCTGGTAAATTTGTCATGATTAAAGACAACTTCAAGGAATCGATTTATTACATTAATATATTAAAGCTTTTTGTAAACCATGGTATCTAAAACCAACAAGTCGAAATTGGCATCACTTAGTATTTGTCTTCTATATACACTGAATTAGCAAAACTCATGGGATAGCAAGCACATTGATTGATGGGCATGGCTCACGAATTTACAGAGGTAACGGATTCTGGGAATGGACCATTAAACGTTGTGGGAAGAGCTTGGATAAGTGATTAATCAGAAATGGCACGTCGTCGCGAGTTGGGTATGACAGTAGGTGCCCGACACATGGGATGTTCCATTTCGGCAGTGGTGCATGAATTTGGCTTTCCCCGCTCAACTGTCTCCAGGCTGTATCGGGAATGGCTGGATGAAGGCATCACAGTCCACAACAGACACCTGGGACGAATGATTCAGAGAGACAGGAGCGCAACAGTGCAGCAAATCACAGACCAGTTCAATACTGGCCGCAGTAAGAAACGTCTCTCGGTGGAGAATCTGTCGGAATCTGCATGCCCTCGGGTTTGGCAGCCGTCGCCCTACACGGGTGCCAATGCTTACCCAGCGTCGTCGGACACTCCGGCGTGCATTTGCCACCAACCATCTTGGCTGGACTCTGCAACAGTGGCGTAACCTCATATGGTCAGATGAGTCACGATATCAACTGTACCACGCTGATGGGAGGCACCGTGTGTGGCGCAGACCTCACGAAACGATGGATCCCGCATGCCAACAAGTGCTGGTGCGTCAGTGATGGTCTGGGATGCATTTTCCTGGTTTGGAATGGGCACCTCTGGTTATCCTGGACCAAACGTTGAATGGTCCACGGTATCGTCAACTCATCGGAGACCATCTGCACCCGTTTTTGACATTTCAACACCCTGACGACGTAGCAGTCTTTCAAGATGACAATGCTCCACCACATCGCTCCAAAGTCGTCCGCGAATGGTTCGAGGAGCATGCAGGAGAGGTCCATCGCTAAGCTGGCCAGCCCGGAGCCCTGACATCAATCCCATCGAGCATATCTGGGATGCTGTTGAAGTCAGGCTCCGGGCACTGGATCATCCGCCCACGAATGGGCAGCAGCTATCTTCGGCTCTGCAGACTATCTGGTGTCAACTGCCTCCAGAAGTGTACCAGGGACTTGCAGACTCACTACCATGCCGTATTGCTGCACTCCACAGGGCCAGAGGTGGCCCGACCAGATATTAAGTAACTATCCCATGAGTCTTGCTAACTCAGTGTACATGAACCATCTTCTTCAGATTAGAGCAAACTCCGATTTCCTTACTAGATAATCAACACAGCAAATTTGGCCTATCGGAAATTTTGCTAGAAGATATTATTACAGGAGGAGAAAAGTGATTATATCATGTAAAAAAGAAAAATATGAAAATGAAAAACAAAAATCTTGATGATTATGGTGAGGATTGATAATCAAAGAGGACAAACTGAACGGCTTCAGAAGATGGAAAAATGAACTTTCCCACAACTTGAGAATGATTCGAAATCTAAATCATTATAACAATCCATTCCAACAATTCTTCATCAATAGCGCTTAAAATCCATCGTATTCTCAAACAATGGTGATTTCAAATTTAACCTTTGACCTCCAAATTTTCCACCTTGCAACTTTGAAACCGTTACAATTACAGAAAAATCTCCAACTGTACAGTTGGAGAGCCCAAAACGCAGATTTTAACAAAAAAGAGAGAGAGAGAGATTAAAAATAAGCGTAAAAATAAACCCACTACAACAACATGAAATTTGTGTGCTCAAGGGATATGCCACTGTACCATTATCAGTGAATGATTAGAAACAACGCTTATACAGACATAACACCCATCATGATGTTAAATGTGATGGGTTCTGTGAAATACCACACTGAGCACTTCATTCATTGCCAAATGTAGCTTGAGCACTTAAATTTCATTTTGAGCTCTACAACTGTACAATTGGAAATTTTTCTCTACCTGTAATACGAGGGGAGATCATAAATCGTTTTCTGACCATGAGGTTTTCCTTCGTAGAAGGGCTTACCTCGTGACGTCACTCACTTAATGACGATTTTCTTCTCGGGATTCAACGAACCCGTTGAATGGATCAATAGTCTCAATCGATCGTCGGAAATTAAAGTTCCATTTTGACATGGCCATAAAAAAACTACTGGACCAAAAGCTATAATATTTGGTAATATCATACAAGAGGGCATGGGAAGTTCATACCCACCAAAAAAAAAAAAAAAATTAGTTCAAAAGGTCACCACCAGCATGGAATGGCGCTCTATGCAATATTCGTATCAACAAAGCGTACTGACTGCGCCTGAGCTGAAAGCCAGCATTAAACGACATGTCTCAGACATTAACCGGGAAGCTCTTCATGCAACAATTGATCATGCTCTGCTACGTTTCCAGCATGTCATTGACGCAGGGGGCGGACATATTGAATTTGGACCTTTTAAAGTAAGTTGTACTTCCACGTATGGCCATTTATTACACCACCTATACAAAAGCAACACGGCTATAGCAGCATACAATGTAGGTTCACTTTTCCACATAGTCCCCAAGAGACCCTAAACATTCATCCGAACGATCAACCAACTTTTCGATTCCGGATGCATAGAAATCTCCTCCAGCGTTTTGTAACCACACGGTGACAGCCGCTTTCACCTCCTCATCGTTTCGAAATCGTTGTCCACCGAGTTCCGTTTTGAGCTTACCGAAAAGATGAAAGTCGCATGGCGCTAAGTCGGGACTGTATAGAAGATGTTGCCAAACCTCCCACTTGAATCGCTGCAGCAGTTCGCACGTTCGGCGGGCCTTGTGAGGTGTTGCGTTATCGTGCAACAAAATCACACCGGCGCTTTTCTTTAATTGCTTTAGGCAACCGGTTCAACGTTTCACAATACGAGGCCGCGCTGATTGTCGTTCCTTTCGGCATAAAGTCCACCATGTCAAGGAATTGCACGCTCTCCATATACAACAGTGATTTCACGATGAATGTCCGTGCAATTCACCCGTTTGGCCCATAGAAATCGGATTGCTGCTCGCACTTCAAGTTTGGAGTGGACATCCAGTTGACGCGCCATTGCTTTTAGCCCGCTAGTCACACAAAACACGACGGGAAACCACAGCAACCGTCCTATCCGACGTCTGCGCAGTTAATGTGCCCAAGATTGCGACACACAGTGCGACCCTGCGGCGAGTTAGTGCAAAGTGCAAAATTCTAGGTCAAAGGTCAAATTTGACACCAGTATTATTTAGCCCCTACCTAACTTCTTATATGTTCCCTGCAACAGATTTGTTGTATCTCCACAGATTTTGAAATTGTATGAGTGGTAACAGACTTTTGGCCCATTCTGTAGATCAATATCTCCACGACAAGCTTCACGAGTACAACTCACCTGCGAGTCAAATCGGGCAAAACCGCCATAAAACAAGTTTTACAAAGCACTATGAATTTCATATGTTATAAATAGCAATACTATTTGAAGAGGCTTATCTCTGAACACCACAAAATTATGAAGTTCCCAATATTTTTATCTGGTCCACACTCTTTCGGCAAAGATTCAGGCCTGGTTAAACGAACTATGTAGATATTTACTAGTGATGTCAAGATCCGGATAATTCAAGATCCGGATATCCGGATCTTTTTTCGGACCTAGGTCCGAGATCCGAGAACCGGATGTTGGTCAGAAATCCAAGATCCGGAACTTGGATCCGAGATCTCTGATCCGGATCTTGGATCCGAGATCCGAAAATCGGATCCTAGACAGGAAATTGTGTATATGCAAACTTTTTCTGAAAGCAGTTTATAAAAGCTTTTATTAAGTGATAGCCTAGTCCTCTTAAGCCCTAATTAGTCTTAATACGCATCCAGCGAAAGGATCCGAAATCCGGATCCGATATCCGATATCCGAAATCTGGATCCGATATCAGAGATCCGAAATCCGGATCCGATATCCGAGATCCGGATATTTCTAGATCCGAATCCGGATATTATCAGATCCGAATCAGAGATCCGGATCCAACGGACATCACTAATATTTACTAATTTGACAACTCGCCTGTTTGATAGATGGTGCCTCAGAACTTCATTTACCACCATCTGGATCACGCAGTAAATAATTTTTTAAAAAAACGATTATCATCAAAGATTATTTTATAACTTCAATTTAAAAAATTAAATATTTTTTAATGAAAATCAGACTAATTGCGATCGGCTCTGGGACCATGTTTTTAAGCTTACGAACTGAAGGGTATAAAGATTGATTGAAATCAAGGTGGCAAAAAAGTGGTAAGAAATACAAAAAATGACTATTCAAGCCAAAACGTGGCTACAATGCCAAAGAATTCATTTATAAACAAAAGCCTCTTAGTAACCCAAACAATCCGTGTCCCACACACCACGACACGGAAGGAAGCGTGCTCTGCCAATTTAGCAATTATTCCGCTATCTCCTAATTTCTCCACTGATTAAATGCGACACATTCTTGCATTATCGAAAACCACTCCAAAATAGCCAAAACGACATTGGCATTAACTTACTTTTTTTTTATTTTTCCCCAAGACGAATTCCACCAAAATAAATGAACATGATAAAAGCCTTGTTACCTTTCTTCAAATGGCATGGCATCACGTTTCTGCTTGAAGGAGAGGAACCCCTCCAAACTGCAAGCCATAAAGATAACACAAAAGTAGAAGAAGTAATAAAAGGAATTAAGATGGGAAATTTTGGACCTAAAAGGAGAAGGAAACAACTTTCTTCGACTTTTTTTTTTATATATATCTGGTTCGACGCGATAAAAGGGAAGTTTGTTTCTGTTCGACGGATTCTTCTCTAAGTGAAACTGTTCAGAAATCGCAATCGCATAAATTTTAAAGTAATAAATGAAAAAAAAAAACAAAAAAAAACTTTTGGCACATATTGATATATTCTTGATAGTAAAACAAGATATAATCTGAAAATATCTTTTAAAATTACGTATTCTAGAAAAATCTGTGTGTCAATCTGCATAATAAAGAATTCAAAATTGTTTCTCTACATCTATTTTCAACTCGTTCTCGGCTGCAAGACCAACGCAAAATTCAATCAAATTTGTGTTTGAACGAAAAATAATTCATATATTGTATGGATTCTATAATAATATTTTCAAGCGCCATCCTGCAATTTCATAATTAATTTTTCCTAGAAATATCGGTGGTAATATCGAGTGAAATATAATTTAAGAGCAACAGGAAAAGGAAAATTAATAACTACATCAAATTACTGATAATCTGATTGCGATGTTTAACTCTCTAAAATAAAGGCACATAAAAAGATACGACTAAAAATTCTCAATTTCATTAAAAAAATTAAACAAAAATTAAAAATTTCAAAATATTTACAAGCTTTTTTTCAACTCAACTGCACTAAACATTTTTCTTTGTCACAAAAGCGTGAATCTAGTAATATGATTTCTGCTGAATTTAAATATGTCTTTAGAATTCCTTACTACATACGTATTTTGAATAAATACAGCCAACCCTCCTATAAATGCGGTATTCTCTTTAAACAAATACTAGGGCGGACTGCGACTCGCGAATCGCTTTCTTGACCAATAATTTAGAGCGAACCGTTATTGATTGTTAAGAAAATGACTAACTAAATTCTTTAAATTGATATTAATTTTTATTGTTGAAACAATTTCATTTTAAACTGCGTAATTTGGCAAGTTCTTCACGCCTAACCTTCCACGATGCATGGTTGTTGATATTAAACAACCGCGGCTTTGCAAATGCCGGTTCGATCGATAAACCGTTGATGGTCTTCACTCGTGAAAATGCCACGTACGACAAGCCAAGTCCAAATTCTGAATCACCAATGTCTATGACTGCTTTATCAACAGTGATTCCTTGTGCTTTGTGTCTGGTGATTGCATAGGCTAACTTAAGCGGAAATTGCTTACGCGTACAAGATACTCCTCCTTTTTTGAAGCCAACGGCGATCGGTAAAATGGGAACTGCTTCATTGGTTAATGTTGGTCCAGTATAGGTTGCGAATTTGACGAGAATGCACATCGGCAGTTCATTCAAGTGGTTGCGAGTAGACAATGTCGACAACCACATCAAAAAGATATTGTGATTACGCTGTGAACTTCGAAATTTGGCCTTAAAAATCGAATGTGCAGAGCAAAATTTGCGAAGGGCTTCGCCGTATTTTCTATGTCAAAAATTCTATTTGCACGCACAATGTTTGTTTACGTTTTTCTCAATGCATTCCTATGGGAACAATTGAAGGGTGATTATTCCTCGATGGTAGGTCGGATTTGAAAATTTTTTTTTTCTTGACCATCACCATGGTCATGCGCATGCACGTGCAAATTTTCATTGTTGTGACTATTATGTGTCAAAAGTTTTATGCGGTCATCGAATTACACTTGGCGACTGTTAACAGAGCTTCGCTTACGCTTCGCTCTAAAAAAACAGGTGATAAAAGTTCTAAGAACTCGATAAAATGGTCTCAAAAATCGATGGTGCAGTAAAAAATTTGCGAAGGGCTTCGCCATATTTTCTATGTTGAAAAATCTATTAGCGCGTGCAATTGTTTGTTTACATTTTTTTCAATGCATTTCAATGGGAACAACTAAATGGTGATTATTCCTCGATGGCTGAACCGATTTTTAAAATTTTTATTTAGTGACCATCAGGATGGTCATGTCCAGCTGTGTGCAAAATTTCATTTGTCTATGTTCTCTAGTTCAAAAGTTTTATGCGCACAAAGAATTTTGATTTTCGCCTGATAACAAAGCTTCGCTCTAATAAAACAAATGTAAACAAAGTTGTTTTGGGTATGGAGTTTATCTTTAAGACAACATCAAGTTACAAAACCTATCTCCAGTAGTGTACGCCAGAGACACTATGCATTGAGTTCATGAACTTAACGACTCTAGGGTTATGCAGGGTGTAACAAAAATATCGGGTGGAAATATCTGGAGAAATATACATTGGGTCGAAAAAAAATACCTATTTAATATTCTTCAAAAAGCTAAATGGTATATTCTTAACTTATTCGGAGCCAACACTTTACGAAAAGGTCATCTGAACATTTTTGAAGGAACTGTCTGCAAATAACACTCCCCAATGAACATCTTTTGCTGCATACTAAACTGTATATGCTCGGCATGTTCAATGCTAATTGTTCCTATATTTACTGCTTAAATCTTTAAGAAGTGAATTTTTCCAATATTTGCTACATCCCATTGTCTTCTAAGATTTTAGAAGATGATTTTTGGAATCAGCGAAAAGAATACTTATAGAAGACCATTTCAGTTACCTTCTGGCAAATATCTTTGCTTACCGTGATATTAGAATTTTAAAATTTTAATATTCAGTTAACTTAATGAAACTTTGCAATATATGCGCATCTTACAAGATAAGATCACAATATGACAACTTTTGTATTCAATCAATTGCTCGCTACTCTCATATACCAGCCTCCCCATACCTTGAGAAGGTTAAAAGAAATACCCGGAAGGAGTACAGCAAGGAAAATAATCTTCATAAATCTTACAGGGGATCCTCAAAATTCTTTACAAGTCAAAAATACAGCAGTGTACGTAATACATCACTATTTCATCGTCTCCCTTTCGTTGTCAGAGACGCAATCTTGTTTACTCAGAAACCGTGATGATCAGTTTATCTCAGTCTACAGGCTTCGAAAAAAAGAAAACTCAGTAGAAAGCAGGATGATATAGTGAAGAAAAAATAAGAGAGACAGGGCAGAAGTAGGGGGTTTCACCACAAGGAAGTAAAAATTGGCCACACGCACTAGTTTTCGATGCCTATGTGAAAACGCATGTGTCGAGCACTTCGAACGTATCGCGTGTCAGCCACACACGGCTCTTAATCACAATTTATTTTCTGCCTCAATGGCGAAAAGAATTTTTTCCTCCAGCTCCTCTTTCTCGTCCCCCTTTTTTACACTTAGAAATCAAAGCTCGCTAAATTGCATTTTACAAGGTAATATTTTGCGAGGAGAGCTGGCGCCTAATCCAAACGACGACGACGATGATGATGATGAAGATAATGACTTCTCGTTATAAACAACATTTTTTTTCCTTTTTAAATTTTTCTTCTACAACTTTGCTTAAGTAAATAAATAAATTAAACACTCCTGTTCCCATTTATCAATTTACTCCGAAATTGTACAAAATAGCTTTACAAATAGCTCCGCCTACTCAACCCTTTAATGAACAGAAGTCATCCCCTATAGGTAATAAGCAGCTAACTAAGTTGAGGCAGTCTTTCAGATTTGTTCTTCAATATTTTATATATCCTTAAAGTCATGTAGAAATATTAAGTCTTTTCATGCATTCATACGAAAAAGAAATTCTAAAGCCACCTTTTCCAATATTATTGCTCTTAAGGTGTCCCCCACTTTCGCCCCCTCCACTCTCGCCCCTTACACTTTCGCCCCGGCGCCATTATATGGTAATTTTATCGCCAATATATTTTATCGAGGCCCTGAGGAGAGGCTAAGGCTATACGCAAGTAACTTGAATACAACATAGCCAGGATTTCAAACTGTGATGGTACTTCAAGCAATGTTTTTCACGAATAATCACCCAATTGTTTTAAGTGGTTTTTAGTGGTAGGCGATTCCCTGAAAAATTGAATCGTTTAATAATCAATTAATTTTTATGCAATTTATTTTTGATAGTAACGATTAATCGATTCCTGGAATCGATTATTGTGAAAAATTGAATCTATTTTAAAAAATATTAAAATTAAATCTGTTTATTGTAATTTATTTACATGGTTAAAGTAGCAAAATAAGCACATAGAAGAAGCCATTCATAAATTTTTTTTAATAACAAACAAATCAGAAATATTATAACGATGAAGCAGATAAAAAAAAGTTAGATTGATTGATTATTTGGTATTAAACTTCAGTTTGCTGTCTTTGTGGGGTGGTACTTGTTCAAAAATTTTTGAAAACCGTGGGCCTATAATGATCAGGCTAACGACTACTGTGCAAACCATGGAATTTAAAATGAATGAAACATAAATGATTTAATAAATATTATATAGTATGTGTTAATGTACTTATGTTTTGTGTAAGAATTATGATGCGAATTATACTAAAAATAACAACTATATTAAATTACTACTAAAATACCGGGAAAAATCTGTGTACTGATATATTGTATTGTAATAATCTGGTTTGTGATCCTATGGATTCATAATTAAAAATTAATAAGAAGAACGAAATATAGTTAACACATTTAAAAAAAAAAAAAATTAAAAAAAATTAAAAAAAATCATTTAGTTTTTTATTGTAAATGACGTCTTCATGCCGGGTCAATCATTAAATTATTATTATTATTAAAATTAAATTAAGGATTAATAGCACAGCAACAAACATCAATAAGAAAACTAAACCGTAAGTTTTTTTTTTAACCTTTTATTAATATTTTATTTAATGTTTGTTGTTGTTGGACAATGCTGGGCAAAATCCGCCAGTGCAAAAGAAAAAGTACAGAGCCATTGAGACAAGACATCAAAATCTTAGGAATCAATTCATCAATGGGACAAAAAGCCTCATTGAATATATTGATGCAGCGAGTCATTTGTTACACATAACAGACGTTTAGGGAAAAAGTGTTAATAAATCATCTTTTTCTTGTTTTTAAAACATTGTTTGCGTTTTTTTTTATTTTCTAAACCCTATTACTTCTTTTAAAACAATTTAGATTTTAGGAAAGCTTTAATTTAAATCGTTCTTAATTAAAAGGAGAATTTCATGGGTTAGGTTAGGTAAGTATTCTAAATAACTGAATTCTTAGTTTTCTATTTGACTTGTTAACCTCTCTGCAGGGTCTTTTTTTTATGAAAGTGGGTCTTAAAAGTATTTTTGCAGGGGGCGAGTGTGGAAGGGGTGAAAGTGGAAGGGGCGATAGTGGACGGGGCCAAAGTGGAAGGGGCGAAAGTGGAAGGGGCCAACTTCACGGGGCCAAAGTGGGGTAAACCTCAGATTTATGGTCGTCTAGTTAAGATCTTATTTAAAATAAGTTATCACCAAGTAATTAATATAAAAACAAAACGGGCATTATATAATAGGATAACATTCAAATCGTTTACGAAAGCAGTTTTCTGTTCTGTAACTAGGAATTTCATCATTGTTTACTCTCCAACAAACCAGTGCCTAAAATGGACAAGAGTGGGTTTGAGATCATTCTTATCGATCAGTTTTTCCATTAAACATTCTAGTTTTCTTACTTTTAATTGTTTATCATGGTGACGAGCCGGACTTTGGTGGCATTCTTCCATTTCTTTTTCAATCTTAATATACTAATGTTGGAGCATTTAATCAGTACTTAATTGCAAACGGTTATTTTAAGAGGCTCTAGAGCACTTAATGCCATTAATTACAGTGAAAACTCTCTGTAATGTAACTCATTACATCACAAAACTCTCTATAATGTAAACATTACTTTGAACTTGGTTTGCTTTAAATCTCATGCACTGATTCACTCTCTGCAGCGAAACGGTCGCTCTCTATAACGAAGCAAAAAAACCCAACTTTCAACGGGTTCCACATTTAAGCATGGATTTATTGAAAAACTTTTATTAAAGTACATACGTTTGTTTAATTGTTGAACAATTAACCCATATCAATCATATTATTAGCCGTAAGTTGAAATTCCATCAGTGAACATGGCTAGTAAAAGAAAAGCTTTTTGTGTAGAAGAAAGTGGCTATAATACGTGTTATCGAAGATGAAGAGAAAAGAGAAAGAAAAAATGTCGGACGATGGTTAGGATTCAGCCATTCTACTGTGGCTCTATCTGGAAGGAGAAGAAACTGCAGGCTGAAATGGAAGCAAGTGCGTTTGAGAAGTTAAGGAAGCCAAAATTTGAATACTTGGGCCAAGCCACTGTGTCGTGGTTCCATGAACAGCACTTTACTAATGTGCCAACCATTGGGACTCCCAGTGTAATTGTATTATTGCTTAAGATACAAAAATTTGGTACGTATATATATTTTTCTTCAATCATTAAAATATTCATCTTTAAAATTCGTTCGAATTTTTCTCTACTCTATATAACGAAAACTCTCTATAACGAAAGAAATTGCTCGGTCCCTTGAGTTTCGTTAAGAAGATTTTTCACTTATTTAAAAAGTACACTTAAAACATTAAAATTTATTGTTCTGACTGGATGAGAAAGCAAAAGAACAGAAATTAAGATACGAGTTCAGAAATCGACATCAATTTCTCCTTCTGATAAATGAGATGAATACAAGCTTTTCAGCGGAGCATCCTCGAAATACAGAGAATTCGGCAATACAAAATGATATCAACTACAGGTGAAGCAAAGGGTGGCCTAGTAACATAAAGAAGTGCTTTTGTTCATCCACGTAGGAGCACTTCGGAGTGGCGACGAACAATCACGTCAGAAATTGGGTGTCACGGACCGATTACCACAAATGAAGAACTACCTACGACTTCCGTAGTGGGAATACATCCAGTAAATTGTCTACTTTTTCCTGGACGAAAGAAATGAGTCTCAATTTGCAGTAAAACGGAGAACGAGAAAAGCAACTGCATCGCTTACATTAAGCAGAAAGAGAAACTGCTCAAGTAATGAATAAACAGAACAAGAATATAACTCGTGAAACGATTTTCAAATATGCTGAAAAGAAGAATGTAAAAATGTGTTGTTTAATATTACAGTAATATTTTATATACAGCAATGGCGAGAACTGCAAGTAAATTTACGTATTCGATTGCAACGTTCACACGAATCTTTCCAAACACGCGTGAAATGAGAAATGAAATGCTCCACGTCTAAATGTTTTAAACTACGGCGCCTATGTTCTTTCCACTGCTAGAGCCATTCATCCCTTCTTAATCAAAATTACCATAAACGTCAGGAGAGAAAAATCATTGTTGCAAAGCATTTTCGGGAAAATCTTGTAAGCATCCCAAGGAATTTCACCTGTGACGCAGATGTAATTTTAAATTTGAATATTTCACTTTTACGTGGAGTTGGTTTAAATAAACAGTGGAAAAACTTTTGATTCTATCCACACTCACATCATTTTTAAATATACGCGTAACTTTAATTAGCCATATCCATGTAGATCCACATCTATGACATACCCATATTTTTAACGTTATTTAGCCATTTTTAACAATAGGCCTAACATTATTTAGTCATTTTAACTATATGCCTAACATTAATTAGCCATTTGTAACTATAGGCCTAACATTAATTACCCATTTTTAACATTTATTAGCCCCATTTAACAATAGGCTTAACAGCACTGAATTTTAAAACGAAATGAGCACGTGCATCGACAAAGCTTCATAACGGGTACGTGCTCCACCATCAACAATGCTTAAATGACAAACAAAAATTAACACTGTATTCACTTATGACTCATCAGTACGAATCGATTGATATAGTACATGCCCTAAGTTCATATTCTTAACATTAGTGCACGTGCTTGAAGGGGTCCACGAGAGCTCATTGCAGTTAAGGCTGGCCGAACACATAAAGGTACCGATTAAGCCTGGATTCTTATATATAGCTTTAGCTAAAACTTATAATAAGGGCTCATTGAAGTACTTCTTGGGGGTCATTTTCTCGGATGTGGCATTTCGAAAATCGAAAAGAATGTCATATTCGTCTTGTGCTCGTCATTCCCGTTCGAATGACGTATTACATGCTTTATATTGCCAATAAAAAAAATTAATGGGGGGAGGGGGGGGGGGGGGGTTGGGTCACAATAGTCACATGACTGTTAGACCGATTTCAATCGCAAACTAATCAGGTGAGCTCAGGAAGGGCCTCTATCGAAGAATTTGAAAAAGTTAAAGCATTCTCGAGTAATCATCGCATCACTTTTATTCCTCAACATATTCTATGTAATAATTAGATCATCATTAAGTCATATCACTGTACTCTGGATGTGCTATCACTATTTTCGATTTCATTTGAAAGACACTGTTGCAAAGTAATGATTGTTATATGAGTAAGTTCTCGGTGAGAAAACTGCTAGTAATATGCTCTTAGATCTTAAAAGCGTAATAAAATAATATTCTTTGTTGTTATTTAATTAACTAATTACTAAAAAATATTTATAGCCTAGGCGTTGTCACGGAGCTCATTTCAGATATTTTTTTTTATTCCATTATATTTAGCTCATTAATACTCATCACGTTTACCGTCTACTTTCTTAAATTGGAAGAATAAAAGAAGAAAAGAGCGGGGGTTGTGAAAAAGGAATGAAGACTGGCATTTTTCCTAGAGAATTTGAAACTTCTCTTTCACCTTGAGGACACCGGTAATGTATATAAAAAAAGGAAAAAAGCGAGTCAGAGGGGGAGGGAAATCCTCCTTAAAGAAAGAAAGAGAAAAAAAAAAAAGCAACCAAACCCCCTATTAATCTTCCGACTGTTGTCATACTCATTAGGAAGCAAAACTGTCAAAGCACTAGAGATAAAATGGGTTGACGCTTACACGAAATAAATTATGAATTATTTACGCATAAAACAAAACAATAAAATCCAGCATTCTCTACCAGAGACGGAAGATAGTAATCAGAAAATAAATATATAAAACGAATCAAATCAATTTTGGCATCCAAATGATAACCGACGTTTCTTGTAAAAGTGTGACGTTTGTATATCTCGCAGCTCCTCCTCGTTCCTCCTTGCCCCCGGGGGACCACCTACATCGAGGTCAAACTCAATGAACTCTACACATAAGACTTTGAAAAAAGTGAATAGAAAGAGAATGAGAGAGGATGCTGCACACCAACTGATAAATCTCGTGCACATGTCGTCAGTTGCAAACGCCCTTCTTTTAAAAAGCCAAAATGGATGAACAGCCAGCTCAAGATTGGCTCGAGATTCTACAAATGGCGACTATAAATTTAAAGTAAAAGCAATGAAGGGGGGAATTAGAATTAAAAAGAGCTCCTGGTGTATTTAAACTCATTCAAAGTGGCAATGACATAACAAAGAATGGGGGGGGGGGGCGAACAACAACGTCTATATTTGCTTAAAATTTTGAAGATAAATAACCTTAATCCCTTATTATACCCCTACATTCATGTTCCCGCAGCGACAAAGTAGGGGTCCTTGTAAGGAAAACACGCTGCTTGAAAGGAATTCTCAAGAGATCTTCCGGTTTCAAGCGTCCAATTCAGGAATCTCTAAGAAAAATTTCTATTATCCGAAATAGTAAACGTTCAAATATATAATTGGATACTGAACCAGCTTTCTATTCCCCTATTGGCGGAAATTATTTAATTCTGACTTTAAAGTTAATATCCAGTTGAATAACAGAAGTTTGGACATTCTAATTACAATCTCTCAAACAAACCCTTTTCTGATGTATACATTAGATTCATATATTAATTAACAAACTAATCAATATTACGCACTAACGAGGCCTAAATTTAACACGATGTTGTTTGTCTAAATACAAGATAATTAACTTTAAAATTATAAATTACAAAGATAAGAAAACAGGAGAGAGAAAAAAAAAAAAAAACACCCAATGGAAAATTCATGTCCACCAAATGGAGAAGAGAGGGAGGGGGTATTGTAATGTTATATCTGTCGACAATAGTATCACGTACTTAGTTCAATAGAGCAGATATACATACATATATAAAAATTTCACCTCCAATTCTTTCTTATAGACGGGTGTAACCCC
>JAHWFO010009247.1:184099-199479 GCA_023313115.1 Rhysida immarginata | reverse complement strand
AACCACAAGATATTGCAAGTTTTGTTATTAAAATGTTTTCTTGATTATTTTGTGCTCTTAAATTTTTTTACTAATTTGTTTCTAATAGAGTTTGAATAGACATTTTCAAAACTTTAAACAAAACTGACCTATCATTTCTTGTTTCATTTTTTTACTAACCCACGTCACTGTCCCAATATTTATGGAACATAGTGTATATTCTTTTTGGTACTTTCCTTGCAAAATCTGATACTTTCCATGTTGTTGAAAAACTATGAGAATCTGTTAAGGAAAGAAAAACCTAACCACAAAAACATCCAAGACCTGAAACGCAGGATGTTTTTATTTTTTTCAATATATTCTGGGAGTCCTGAATATAAGTTTCAGGAAGTAGAGAGACAAAGGTCCAAGATCAGTAAGTGTTAATGAGATATGCATTTTAACTATGAGTAATTTTCAAACATTATGAACAAATATGGTTAGAGGAGAAATAAAAAGTGCCGGCCATTATTTTCTAAACAACCTCGTATATGATGGCGTTGAAATGTTTATGATTATTTATAGTAGTCATAAAACAAATGAGAACCTATGCCAATATTTACATGCAGAAAAAAAAGATAATAAAAAAGTAAATTTTAGAAAAGGAATAGAATGAACATGTGTATTATGCAACAGCGTTAAGTGGAAAAGAAGGCACTGCTGGATGGAAAGTAATAACACACTATAAATTATGTGTACGTTATATAACCCGAGAAGCAAAACACGAAGACAGGATAAAATTTATTATCAAAGCAAAGACAATGTATGGAAAAATGAAACAGGCGATTAAACGCTCGAGTTCAACAACGCGACCGATCCGTGCATTTTTAATTTATTCCAGGAAGAGAGAGGGGAGAAAAAAAAAAAAGGTGCAATGGAAAATGATAAAGAAATTCCGATGTCAGGCCCTACTCTAGGTTGGATGGCGCGACGAGTCCCTAAAAATAGCCCTGAAAATAGCCGGCTTTCCTCTTCTCCCCTTCCCTTAATATCCCGCTATCGGCATTTTCCACGAACTACAAAGTGCTAATCACGAACTAAACAGAAATCGAGACAGAGAAGTCATAAAAACTTCCATATTTTTCTGACACAATTTTTTTTTTAAATCCAAACCCTAATCTCGTCTGTACATAGTGGATGGATCAGCGCTCGCCGAGCTGGCCACGTGTTGGTCTTAAAGGATTATTGGCTGCTTAAAAAACCTTAAGACAATGCCACGTGGGGGTCTTAATTACACGCTGGAAAGACTTAACAGAAACCAGAGAGACCTTGTTGTTGTTGTTGTTGTTGTTGTTGCATAAGACTGGCTTTCTCCCTACAAACAGCGGTTGTTATTTATATCAAATGGATGGAAACGAAAAAGGGGAAAAAGGAAGAAAAAGGAAAGTGAGAAAAGAACACACATAATTTAAAATAAAAAAAAATAAAAAAAATTATTCCAATTAAGCTCTTTTTTAAAAAAAATAATCAATGCTGATTCCATTATAAAAACAAGGTTAATACATTACTATAAAATTTAATTATACCGTTGCATGAGCAATGTAACGTGTGATAGAGGCCTAAAGCAAGCAGTTAGAACGCGCTCATTGTAAATACATGCTACAGTGAGCAAAAAAAATATCCATCCATTCCATTATTTGGGAAACAAAGCAAAGCAAAAATGTTCAAACATATTATCATTGTTTTAATTAAACAAAAATTAGTTCTCTAACATGTGAGGAACATATGCAAATAAACTATGAAAAATATATTAACAAACTTTTTTAGAAAAATAAACAAAACAAAAGTCATCCAAATTTTAATGCAAAAAAAATTATCCATCCAACTGAATTTTCAGGTTGAAATTATTTTTTTACACACAATTCAATACTTTGTTGGGCCTCCCTTGGCCCTTATTACTGCCAAACAGCGCTTGTACATAGATGCAACTAATTTTTTTGTTGTTGTAGGTTCAATTTCTGTCCAAGTCTTAGTCAAGAGTTCCTTGAGCTCCTGCTTTGATTTAGGACGGCGATTTTTCATTTTTCTCTCCATGACGGACCATAGGTGCTCAATTGGGTTGAGATCAGGTGACTGAGCAGCCCAATCAAGCACCCTAATTTTCTTTTGGTGAAGAAATTCGGTAACAGATTTTAGACGTGTGCTTGGGATCCCGGTCTTGCTGGAACACAAAGCATCGCCTTAAACCCAATTTCTGAGCTGAGATGAGAAGATTTTCATCTAGGATAGACTTGTAGACATGCTGATCCATTTTTGAGTCAATGAAGGCCAACTGTCCAACACCATTTGCTGCCATGCACCCCCATCTCCACCATGTTTTACTGTAGGCTTTATGCATTTCAAATTGAGGGCTTCTCCTGATTTTCTCCACACTTTGGAGCATCCATCAGACCCAAACAAGTTGAATTTGCTTTCATCTGACCAAATAATGCGGTTCCAGAATTTATCATCTTTATCCAGATGATCTTTAGCCCATTGAAGTCGCCTTTTTTTATTGACGTCACTGATGTATGGTTTTTTCCTAGGAGTGCGACCTCGGAGATCAGCTTCATGCAGTCGATTACGGACAGTTTGAGGTGTGATAGTGATGTTCAGGTCTTGTTTCAGTTCTTCACAGACTGTAGGAGCAGATTTTTTCCTGTCGTGTGTTATTTTAACAAATGATTTCTAACAAATTCTGTATTTTTACTTTCATTGTGTGGTAACGATTTTAAATCTTTAAGGATTTAATGACCCTTAGATACATACATATACATGTAGCTTGATTGCCCACTGTAGTTTGTTGATTTTTGTGTTTTGTGTTCTGTTTTGGAACATTAAATGAGTAGGCCTAAATAAATATAAATAAGATTATTTCCATTTTTGTTCACTGTTTTTGTCGATAAAACGTATAAAGATCAAATAAACTTGCAAACCCCGTTTAGACGAACTTAAAAAAAAGGCTCGACTACCACAAACATCACTTACCACAAACTGATATAGCCTGCATTTACTAGTTCGTGTTAACGAGGTTTTATTGTAATTGGGAAATTTTATTTTGTTAACCTATTTGCGCCGAAATTGGTAAAAATGGAAATTGACTTCATATCTTAAATTTATATTCTGCACAAAAAATAATTTACAAAGACATAAAAAAAAATTACAAAATTATTTTGAAATGCAGTTTTGCCATCTATGGACGACAGCATATGATTTCAAAATAATTTTGTAATTGTTTTATTATTTTTTTTATCTCTTTACATGCTACAGAATATACAGGTATTGGACACTGAAACTGAAACACCTTCGCAAATAGCACTGGTTACCCCCAGGGCTGAATAGAACCTTCTGCTAGGTAATTAATCGTATGCATATCAATGAATCACGTCTCAGAGGTCTTGGTAGTCACTCCAGTAGAAAAGTTCGATTGTAAGCTTCAAATTGTCTGTGCAGAGCGCTATAATGGGAGACATATCCGACTTCAAAAGAGGGCAGATTGTTGGCGCGCGTCTGGCAGGTGCATCTGTGTCCAAAACTGCCACACTTTGTGATGTCTCACGTGCTACAGTATCCAGGGTGATGTGTGCATATGAACAGGAAGGACGAACCACGTCCAGGAGGAGCAACTGCAGGGGAAAACGGAAGTTGTCGGAAAGAGACGTCAGGACATTGACCAGGATCGTTGCACGAAAGCGGAAAACCACCGCAGCAGAAATCACCGCAGAAATGAATATACACCTCCAGGAACCTGTGTGCACGAAGACAATCCGTCGTTACCTGCATAAATCCAACATCCATGGTAGGGTTGCTATACCGAAGCCTTTCATCAGTAGTACAAATGCCTCCAAGCGGGTTCAGTGGTGCCGGACGCATAAAACCTGGACGTTGGATGACCTCAAACGCGTCATATTCTCGGATGAGTCCAGCTACACTGTCTTCCAAACAACAGGGAGGGTATTCGTCTGGAGGAGCCCCTCTGATGCCTACAACCCAGACTGCTTGGCACTCACAGTCAAACACGGAGGTGGATCAGTAATGGGTGGATCAGTAATGGTTTGGGGTGCAAACTGTGCAGGACCTCTACCGATCCTTCCCAAGACGTGTTGCTGCTGTGCTGGCTGCCCACGGTGCCCCAACACCTTATTAAATAAAGATTTTGGATTTCTACCAGGTGTTTCACTTTCAATGTCCAATACCTGTAAATTTAAGATATGAAGTCTCTATTTCCATTTTTACCAATTTTGGCGAGAATGGATTGACAAAATAATATTTCCCAATTATCATTTTATGAAGCGGCCCCTGAAACGAGAGGATAGGCTATCCCGCAGTACTGTCCTGTACATTTTGCTAGGCTACCCTAGGCTACCCTGTACATTTTGCTAGGCTACCCTAGGCTACCCTGTACATTTGCAAACGAGAGGATAGGCTAACCTGTACAATACGTATTGCATGCTTAAAAAAATATAGTAAAAACTAGTAGACACTTTAAATGAAGAAATTAAATACGTTTAGAAAATAATCTTTTTTTTTACAGTATATACTGGCTTATTCAAAAAGATAAGAGTTGGTTTCAAATTTGAAACAAACTTTAAGAGCTACAACCACATTCCGCATATCACTGGTTAGATGAAGGTTAAAATTTTGAAAGCCTGCTTAGAAGTTCCATTCAATTTCGCACCACGGCGCTGTTTGTTGTTTATAGGAAAATGGCGACGCCACGGAAGTTTTATGGTGCAGTTTTGCGAATTTTTAATTTTCTTATACATGGTGATCCTAAAATGATGAATCAAAAGTATCTAGCGCTGTTCTGTGGGCCAAAATGAACATTAAGTTCCTCATGCAAAATGGCGATTGAAGTTCCTGTTCGCTAGATTACGTAAGATTCTAACCAAAAATGAAATAATTAAGACTATCAAAATTTGAACCAAAGGTCGAATATGGTATTTTGGGGTGGTCCTTCGCTTCAAAACCTCTGTTTTCAAGAACTCAGGTCGCTTATAACAATGTTTAAGAGCAGCCCTCGCGTTACCTAAACATTCGTCTATAGATGATATTTGCAAATCTTACGACATTCCTATGTTGCAGACGATAGTTAATTATAACCAATAGTGACAACTTCACACTCCTTTGGTGTGGCCATTTTCCTAATAAACAAGAAACGGCTTTGTGGCTTTGAATGGAACTTCTAGGCGGATTTATTATATCTTATTTTTATTATATTTCACAATATTATTCAATTTTTATAAACTAGCGTTAAGGTCCAGTTTTAGAAAAACTGGAAAATAAAGTTTTATGATTAATTATTTCTCTACCAATTCAAATATCTGATGCACTTGATTCTAGAAATGCACTTCAATAAACAAATTTTATAAAATATATTTTTGAATGTATACGAAAATCACATCAGCTTTTTTTTGTTGTTTTCCTGATTTCTCCAGGCCCTATTACTCCAAAGAAAGAACAGATGCGACTTCTTATTCCATCGTGACCTTTGAGATTTTGACTTCCCCGTTCTTCCAAGTCATGAAGACAGAAAGAAAGAAGAAAGAAAGCAAAAAAGGGAACCAAACAGAAAAACACAAAAACAGTCGACTCACAAGGCTGCAGTGAGTGAAAAGCGAGAGACATTAGGATTCGCAGGGCTCTTCCTCGTGAGCTCGAGATGACAACAAGGGCGACCCAACACCTGACAATGTAATTTGTGAGACAGGATGATGAGCGGTAATGGCCAGTCTCCCGAAGGGGGGGGGGGGTGTAGGAAAGGGAAAACCACCCCAAAAGACATCGGTTTTCAACCCTCGACGTTGGCAACCCCCCAGTGCAATCAGACTTGCTTCGGGAAAAAAAAAAAAAAACTCCAGGAAGGGGGTTCAGCACCGTCGCCAATAACAGCTTCATCCCATCCCTGATTCAGGTCCCAACAACATTAATTAAATGTTCACCCTCTTCTCTCTCGTTGTCTTCTTTCACCATTTCCTTAACCTTACATAGAGAGAGAGAGAGAAATTAATTCATCTATACTCAGATATTATTAACAAGAAAATAATCCACCCGAGGAGGGTACAGGAAAATAGCGGAAGCCCTGAGGTCATCTATTTTTACCTCTTTACTTGCACTTCTTAATTCCTCAATCTTTTTTAATCAAAACGTTTTCTCCCCTCTAACTCCCACCCCCGTAACTCCAACCCCATTTCAGCAATCAAAACGAAACTAAATACTGAAGTAGGACATGCCTATGGTAAGCTACATTCCTAAATTCAACCAACTCCGTAGAAAATACGAAGCGGACAGACGGATATTGTGAAACCAATAAGAAAGTATAGTAAGAGCAACATTCACGGAATTCCCAGTGTTTTTTAAATGATAAAAATCAGCTGTTTTGTTTTGCATACACGCCAGAGAAGATGCAATTCTTTTCTCTATCAGCCTCTTGGCACTGAAAATGTGCCCCCATAGATTATAGTCATTTTTTTTCAAACTGCGATAACTTGTTACTTGTTCAGTATGATCTTCTACAGTTTCTATTTCACAGTGTTTCTATCTAACTGAGGAACACATATGTCAATTTTGATGAATCCAATCAATAGGAAGTTATGGGTGACCTATCCCATGGTGCACTTTTCATCATCCCAAATATGCAAATTAGGACTCATTCAAATCCTATCTTAAAAACCGTAACAGATACACGAAAAATTCCAATTGAAGACTTGTTCAGCAAGAAATTCCGAACAAAACAAAAAATTGTTTCCAAAATCCGATGAACGGATCACCAACAATCATATGTTGAATTTATTAGGTACAAGGTATTGAAGAAGCATGCTGAGGAGTGACACCATCATGCTCGCCAATGTAATGGGGTCAGTTAAGTTCCGTGCCCAATTGTGTTATGGTGTCAATAGTCGTCACATTGAGCACATTTATGATTAATTTTGGAATAAAATTTTTTATGCACTGTGACTGTTTGTAAATTACAAATAATTGTGATCCGTTGGTGATCCGTTCATCGGATTTTGGAATTTTTTGTTTTGTTTTGTTTTGTTCGGAATTCCATGCTGAACAAGTCCTCAATTGGAATTTTTCGTGTATATGTTACGGTTTTTAAGATAGGATTTGAATGTGTCCCAATTTGCATATTTGGGATGATAAAAAGTGCACCGTGGGATAGGTCACCCACAACTTCCTATTCAATGGATTCATCAAAATTAACATATCTGCTTCGGATACGAAAATAAAAGGGGAGGCTCATTTTTGTATCCACCCTGCATAAATGTAGCCTGCTTTAAAGTAGCCTGCAGGTTCTTCATCAGGTCTTACAAAACTGCTCAAAATTTGCGCTTAGCACGGTAGCCACTTTCTTTGCTTGTTCTTGTAGAATTGGTCACGATATGGGTAAATGTTAAGATCTTTAGAATAACAAACCAATCAACACAATTCAATTTTCTCCTTAGTGTTTCCGAGAAGGTTCTTCAATGTATTAGGATTTTTGTATGCTATGGACAGCTGTGCTTCCTTAAAGATTGCCTGTAAGTTGACGTTGAGCCCGCTATTATAGGAAATGGGCAATGAAAAAAACCCCACCATTGTCGTAGGCGGGAATTTATGAGATAGGTTCCAAGTGTTCCAAGATCTACCAGGGAGCCACGTGCCGCAACATGAAAACCAGGTTCAAGGAACATATGGCCCATGCCAGGTTTGGCCGTCCCGAGAGATCCGCGGTCGCCAAGCACATGCTTGAGACGGGCCACGACGTTTTGTTAAAGGATTGACTTCGGTCCGTAAGGAACAGCAACTCTTTGGAGATCGGGAAAAAGGACCCCAGAATACTGCTGAACAATGACCCAGGTCCCCTCCGCGATTCTATTTTATTAAATTTGCTTAAGATTTCATAATATTTTTTTGGGTTGTTTCCTCTATTACATTTAATTTTGTTTTCTTGCTATAATTTGTTGTTAAATATCAGATTTTAGATTGTATAGTTTGCTAATTTTTGTTTTATATAATTTGAATTTTGTATAACCTTATTCTATTGTATAACTGTGCCAGTTGTCTGGAATCTGTATTACGTTTTTTCTGGTTGTATCTCTCTTAGGTTCGCGCTTTTATTTTGTTTTGTACGAAGTGTCGATTGACTCTCTCATTGGACGTTCGACTTGTTCGTTGATTGGTCCTTTGGAGAGAGTCAACGGCCCCTCTTTTTCTTATATATAGCTTGCTTTGTTAATTTCCTTATTTTGCGTTGAATAATGATCTCAAAGAGATCGAAATACGTATTCGCCCATTAAAACTTTTGTGGACAAGTGGATTGTTTTCTTGCATCATGTCTTGATCCACAGTGTATTCCCTTTTCTCATCGTACACTTGAGCTTTTCCCATTCCGTAATTTGTTTCATACTTTCATTGTCTTCAATAACTAACTTTGGTTTTAAGTCCAGAAAGCCAGCTTTCCTATTTAAACTGCCATTTCACAGAAAATATCACATAATAAGATTGATCCAATTGATCCTAGTGTAAAACATGCTTCGGGTCTAAAAACATGGCTTCGTACACTGAAAATTTCACTTTGTTTCCATCTTGACCCTCTATTTACATTGTAGAAGTCCGTTTTCGCGTTACAGGCGCTCCGTCTCATAAGACATTTTTAATACGGATTTATATAGGCATACTGCCGGGACCAAAAACGGTTCCGCGATAAAGAAGAGTCCGACTCATAGAGTTTCGTCTCAAAGGATTTTTATTGCAGAGAATTTATTAAAATTTAGGGATTTCGCAATTAAACTTGTGGAGTCCAGAGTCCGAAGACTAAGGCCAATAACTGTCCTACAATAATTTTTCCTAAGACTATAGAATAAGAGAAAATTGAATCCTAAACGCAAATCAACCATTTAAAAACGCATCACGACCTTGAAATCTCATCTGAAAGTCGCGCGTGACGTCGAGGGCTCCTGCTTATACGTCACTTCCTAAACTTTAACGAGTAGACAACACAACTTGGCGCAGTTTCCACAACGGGGTTGTGACAAAACCGACAGCTCCTCTCCCCAAACTTTCACGCGATCACTCGTGCCTAATGAGCCAATCGCAGTGTTTCCGTTACACTCCGCTACAACAGCACCATCGCCACGGAGAAATCATTTCTTTTCGACGACATTTCAACGACCTCTGAAAAGATTTTAAAATACTATAAAATGGCAATAGAAAAGGATGCTATGCTAAGGGGGAATTGTCGAAAAGGAGACGCGGCGCAGACGGGTGAAAAACCTGAATCAGAAAGTGAAGAATGAAAAAAAAAAAAAAAAAAAAAAAAAAAAAAAAAAAAAAAAATTTTTTTTTTTTATGTTCTTTCTTCGTCTTGAAAAGAAAAAGAAAACGTAAGGAGGGAGAGAAAAAAAATTTAATGACGTAATTTATTATCGAAGGCATAAATAATTAAATCTCTTCCTTGTGCTGGTTGCCAGATGCATAAATCAAATGGAAATATCTAGAACCTCGTGTTGCGTGTGTATATTTAGCGCAAACGTAAAATGAAAATCAATCTTTTTTCCCCTTCACCTCTCTACCCCTTTGGTAATTTTAATTAAAACGTTTTATCGGTTTGCAATATCGAAAAAGTCATGAATTGTTCGAACATGTATGTATACAAAGCAAGTCAAAGATCGATTAGGGAGGTGTAGTGAATCTAGGGTTCAAGACATCTATCGAGTGGAAAAGGAGAAATCCTTATAAAAAAAATTAGATAGTTCTAGATAAAGACGGAGACAGACAGGAGAACAAGCCAAAATAAATTAAGCAAAAGAATTTTCTTTTTTATATTTACCTAGTCCAGAAATAAAGAGTTCTTACAAAACGAAACACCAGATTAAATCTTGCAATATATTTCTTTAATTGATTCTTGCACTTTCCCAAAAAAGCTAAAAACTGGTCAAAATTCAGGATTGTTTTTATCCCGAAATACAATTTTGCATTATTATACATGCTTACAATTCCAAGCGTTACGATTGCCCTTGATTACTTGAATTTAATTAAATGTAATTATGGATAAATTGTAATGTTCTTTTTTTTTTTTTTGATTAATCAAGTTTTGTTTTCCTTTAGTTATTATTTTTGTTTTTTTCCCCTCATAGGATAGTCAACAGTAAATGTAACACATTTTATTTCTCTTAAGTTTTAATTATATCACCTAGTTCCCTATATCTTTAGCTATAAAAACCTAAGCTTTGATAAAGTCTACATTGTCAATTTTTATAGAAATTTATACGGAATATTATATTCAGCATTCAGATTAGTCCGATGTATGATCCGATGACTTCCCAATAACAATTTTCTATTGTTTTCTTATTTTAATTCATCAATTCAAGGCACATACAGGGTGGTCCATAAGTCTGTCCCCACCTTTTATTGTTTGAACCGAAGCAGATATGTCAATTTTGATGAATCCAATGAATAGGAAGTTGTGGGTGGCCTATCCCATGGTGCACTTTTCATCATCCCAAATATGCAAATTAGGACACATTCAAAATTTATCTCAAAAACCGTAAGGGATAGGAAAAAAAAACCCAATTGCAAACTTGTTCAGCATAAAAAAACAAACAAAACAAACAAAAAATCATCCAAATCGGACCAACCAACCACCCACAATCACGCGGTGACTGTTTGTAGCTTACAAACAGTCACACTGCACAAGGAAAACTGAATGTTGATATTTCCGCCATGTAAAGCATGTAAATCAAAAAATTAACATAAATTACCATACTCGCATTCACTTTCATGCGGAAAAGCAAATAAAAGGCATGTTTCAGCACACAGAAGACAGAACAATTCCAGGATGGCAAGCTACAATGTTCCGGAAATGGTCAACATGATCTGATTGTGGGTGATTGGTTGGTCCGATTTGGATGATTTTTTTTTTGTTTTGTTTGTTTTTTTATGCTGAACAAGTCGGCAATTGGGTTGTTTTTTTCTCTACCCCTTACGGTTTTTGAGATAAATTTTGAATGTGTCCTAATTTGCATATTTGGGATGATGAAAAGTGCACCATGGGATACCAGGCCACCCACAACTTCCTGTTCATTGGATTCATCAAAATCGACATATCTGCTTCGGTTCAAAAAATAAAAGGGGAGGGACAGATCTATAGACCACCCTGTAATTGTTCCACTTTTAATTTTCATCTTCTTTAAAAGCACATTGATCACAATATTAATATCATAAAGCATCATTTCAAATCGCCTGATATTCAGGAAAAACTCAGCCAATATCTTTCCACTCTAATTGATATCGAAGGAGGCATCGCACTTCCACTCTACTAGACATAGGAACTTTTGTTATTGTGTTCACATGTATTATATTCTAACTATTCAACATCAGATGAAAAACTATAGTGAGCATCTTGAAGTATCGGATCATATATCGGACTAATCTGAATGCGGAGTATAATATTCCATACCAAAAAACATTTTTAATTCAATTTAATTTTTAATTTAATTTTTAAAAAATTAAGTTAAAAGAAAGTTACTCGGGAACCAAGTATAGCCGACAGGTTGGTACCCGAGGGACACGGCATCCAAGCATTATCGATAGCATACATGTATATCAATAATAAAATTACATACACCAAAACTAATAATCCAAATCTAAATAACAAAGCGTAACAACAAATTAATAATGGAACATACAACTAAACATAAAACGAAAACTTAAAACATAAAACACCGCAAAATAGCCTGGAGTCAACCAATTACTAACATGGAAACGATGAAGACGTTTATAAACCGATGTTCGGGACTGTGGATCGCATTATGTGGGATCCGGAAGACACACTTTTATCGTACGTTTTAAGGAACATAGACGTTCCTGGATTAACAATGACGAAATTGGGGGCAGGTGTAGCTCGGTTGTCTCGCCTTTCTTAACGTATTGGTGGAGTTAAGCAATCTTGAGCGCGGTTAATTACAGGTTGGGTGACCGCCTGGAAACGTCCATCGCCCCCCGTGCTTCGGAGGGCACGTTAAGCCGTCGGTCCCGGCTGCTACTGTTTCCTGTGGCAGTCGTTAATTGGGGGATAGTACAATAGACTCATAGAGTCGCAGTGCTCTGGTTTCTAGTATAACCACTTCGGTTTCGTGTTAAACCACCCCTTACAGTTCATAAGCATTAACAATGACGGAAAATCCGCTAATGCTGACCACCTGGTTAACAAAGGACACCAATGATGTCAATCGATACGGCATTGGAGATACGGAAGCCTCACCAACAAAACCCGAAGATGTTATTGTCGTCACCAAAATAATCAGATTACTTTTGAAAAAGATCTGATCCGCGGTTTCAAACAGGGATAAAAATCTCCCCTTACGCCAAGTAATTTTTTCTAATCTTTGTGTAATAATATTTTATTATTTCATTTTTATTATTACTTTTGGTTATTTTTCAATGCTGAACTTAAATATTTTTGTAAATACTTTATATTCCAATAACAACAACATAACGTCACAGGGTTGGCAGTGCTTAGGAAGAAACTTATATTTTGTTTAAATAATCCCAGTCAAAGGAAGCCAAACATCCCTTTCGCTACACATATCCCTTGCTTCATCCATCACCTCCACGTTCCCTGTCATCATTTCCTTGGCTCTCTCTCTATACAACATTTCCCATGATCAGCGTACAAAAGTTCACGAAGTTTAAAATATTAAAAATTCTTTTAAGCAATTTTTCGTCAATGAAATTCTTAACACGAGCAAAAAAAAAAAAAGACCCGCAAAGAGAAACTAATCAAACCAAATCACTAGCTCAAATGCCTTTAAGTGAATCGACTTAAAAAAGAAACTTTCATTAATTAAAAATCCTCGGATGCGAGAAATAAAAAGAGACGTGGAAATGAATTAATGAATGAACGAAGCTATAATTAATTTTTAATTAAAAACAAAAAAAAAAAAACAAACCGTGATAAGATAAAAAAAAAAATTCCTAACCATAAAAAACATTTCAACTATTTTATGAATTAAAAATTTAATTTGTAAAAATAAAACTCGAGTAAACATTAAAAAAAGTGCGGGGGCGAGACCATAAATAAAAGTACAACAAAAAAAGCTGATAAACGTACAAAGAAGTTATTTTTGGTACGGAGACTCATTTCTGGCGCCCTAAAATAATTAAAAAATTTGTTTAAAACCTAAACATTCTTTTTCTTTCCATAAATAGAAGCCTTGCGCTCGCATTATGATGCTTCAAAAATAAATTAAACTACCAAAAATAAAAATCAGTCGGCTAAGCAAAGCAAACAAAGAGAAGTGCAACAAAAACAAGAAGAAATTGCTTAATGGCAAATATTTTGTTGGCGAGAATAAGTCCTTAGCTAAGACCTTGCTAACACAAAATGCGATGCAATTTAAACGTTTTTTTTATGATTTTAAATTTTGCACTTGATTGAATTACATCAAACATTACGCATTTTTCATGTTTTGAAAGCTGCCTTGTAAGTCCAGTAGTATCAGAGTGGGTCCTGATCTGTAGAACTACACTTTAATCTGCAAATGCCTACTACCTCTTTAGATATGGTCGCACATTTGATTCTCCAAAAATGGTATTCGTGGCCACAAAAGTGAGAAACTGGAGTTTCACAACCAATTGTTTGACTAATATACCTTGGACTATATACTTTCGACCGTTTCGCCATGGTTAATAGCACTGACCTATATAAATAACTGGTTGGCGCATCCCTCATTAAGAGGTTTAAAAAGGGTGACGCCATATTGGTCGGGGCAATAGTCTAAACCTTACACACATTAAAGATTTGATTTAAAGCATTTAAAAGGATATTTTTAATTAATTAACATTTTACTTTGACCAATTGTTAAGTTTACTTTGTTTACCTTTACAATGCTCTGTTTCTGGCATTAAAAATCAGAATTGATCCAACACTCAAACAAACTTTGCACACACGATGAGATTTCTTGCCATCCGCCATCATAATAAGGGCAACTTCCGGTGGCGTCAAGTTTTTCGCCGGAAGCGCCATCCAGTTTTTTATATAGGTCAGTGGTTAATAGATGAAGATTTCATCTAATAATCATGGTTTCGCCATCGAGATCAAGGTTAGTATTAGATCTCAAAGGATTTCGCGTTCGTTCATTCGATTGTTCTGTAACGGAAAAAAAAATTATTCGATGACAGCAGCGCCATCGCTTGACGAGATTTATAGTTTTTCTTTTATTTTAATTTTTTTTTATTATAATATACAAGATATTTCAAGGCTTCGTAGTATTTATTACATTTAACTTACAGTTATAAATAATACATCAAATGAAAGAGTAACCCAAACAGTTTTGTTGGTACACCTGGGATATAACCCAGTACGCGATGTTTACCTTTGGAGGTTCATAAAGGATAATGTGTATATGCCTCCGCTACCAGCAGATCTACCCCACTTTAGAAACAGTTGTTGCAACAATTACTCCAGACCCACTTATCAAAGTTTGGGAAGAACTCGCCTATCGACTCGATATGTGCCGTGTGACGAACGGTGTTCACATTGAACACTTGTAGGAAAAGCTGTTATTTACAACAATCCGTGTTTCTGTCTATCTGACCAGAAATATGATTAAAATAATATAGATCCTTTAAGAAGGCAGTGTGAATGTTTAAAGTCATCAAAACATTGGGATGGCCCTGGGTATAGAGATTTCTTCTAAATTCAGAGTGATATGATGGCAAATTCCTTTTAATGGCATCTTAAGCATCTAATAGGAAATCAAGTCAGAGGAGCAGACAGATCACTGAATTCCCATGAGAAAGCTTTACAATCATACCCACTTCCAGCTAAAAACCTCCAAAACTGCCACAGCGTCTGGCAGATTTTTTGCTGCTACAATGCTTAATAGCAGCATCACGAGTGATATCGTGTCTCACTAAACTTTGTTGCTTGTCATGGATACGTCAATTCCGAAAAAAGTGAAACTTTATTTATTTGATCCAAACATACAAAGCTCTGCTTAAAGGTAGAACATATGGGAGCTCATAAATTTCCGTTTCGGGTAAATAGCATTTCCAAGAAAATTTCACAAAGATTCTTATTTTACGGAATAGATTGGAATAATAATGTAGAAGCTTGATTCTTCTTTCATGGAAGTTTATTTTCATTCTTTATACAGCTCGATGGTAGGTTAGGTTAGGTTAGGTTAGGGTTAGGTTAGGGTTAGGTTAGGTTAGGTTAGGGTAGGTTAGGTTAGGGTTAGGTTAGGGTTAGGTTAGGTTTAGGTTAGGGTTAGGTTAGGTTAGGGTAGGTTAGGTTAGGTTAGGGTTAGGTTAGGTTAGGGTAGGTTAGGGTAGGTTAGGTTAGGTTAGGGTTAGGGTTAGGTTAGGTTAGGGTTAGGTTAGGTTAGGGTTAGGTT
>JAHWFO010009247.1:73175-150269 GCA_023313115.1 Rhysida immarginata | reverse complement strand
TAATAATAATAATAATAATAATAATAATAATAATAATAATAATAATAATAATTCCTATACCCAAACATCAATACTTTCCCTCCCTCGCATTTGAGTCCCTTGGGCTTTGGCCCTCTTTTGGGTCCGCCTCTGGGGTTGGCGTCTGGACTTGATCCGAGTTTGGCTTCCCCAACCAATGATAATAATAATAACTATCGTAAAGTTATTTATTTCTATTGTAGTTCCTAAAGTTTCATATGGTGTGTTAATTTGGTTTACTCATCACACTCAAAACTTTTTACTCCTACAAAAGAAATTTCTTGCATTTTTAAATTTTCTCTCAAAAAAATATAACAAGTATGATCTCAATATGGAATTTATAAATGTGTTTACTCTTGCCAATATCATTGGTAATATTTTTCTTAATGTCCTTAAGAGGATTGTCTCTGGGGCTGTTTGGATGCCAGAGGTTCTGTCATCTATCGGGCTGTCAGTTCCTAGAAAAAGTCGTCATAAGTGTCTTACTTTAATAACTCCTAGTACGAGGACAAATATTGGTGAGATTACTCCTTCGTTCTATTTTTAAGATTTTAAATATCTGATTTTGATTTACTTGTTCCGAAATGTAATCTTTTTCTTTTGATTCCTTCCCCCGCTTGGGTTTTACCACCTGTAGGGGCAGTTTGTATTTGCTTGTTCATTCTGATCTGATTAAATTAAATTATTATTATTATTATTATTATTATTATTATTATTATTATTATTATTATTATTAACAACTAGAAGAGGTACCCGGCGTTGACCGGGATAATTACACTTGCACAAACTTTTCCTTTCATTGTTAGTCATGAGACATTGATAGTTGATCCCTGCCTTGTGTTTGTGCATTGCATGTTGATACCTATTGTTGCACAAACTTTGCCTTGCATTGTTGGTCATGAGATATTTCTCAATTATATGCCCTGCCATAACCATGAACATCGATTTTTTATCGATAATTATTATTTTTCCGAAATCTGAGGTAGACAGTGACCTTCCTCATGCTTTGAAGGTCATGTATGCAAAATTTCATCAAGATCGGAATAAAACTGTAGATTTGTATAAAAAACGTACAGACTAACATCCTTCTTTATATATATAGATAGATTGCATCCTAACAGGGGATACGTAATATAGACAAAACTAACCTTGTCATAAGGAGTCCAGAATCTGCAATAATATCTTATAGGCATGTTCTCTATGGTTCGAACAACAGTCAAGAGTGCAGTTAATAACTTGATTTCTAGTACAATAACTGAACGCATTCCAAGAAGAGATAATATTATATGGAAAATAGGCTTCGAGGAACTTAGAAATAACTTTGGTAGGCATGATTTTAAATTTTTGAGTCTCCCGAGTTTTGTCAGCATCTACTAACCAAGCTCTAACAAAATGCATAGGATGATCATCACTGATTAGAGCATTGTATAATTCCTTTACTCTAGCGTAAACAATTATCTTATTCAAAGTTGGAATACCGTAAGTTTGACAAACATCTCAATAAGATCCTTATAGGCGGTCTGAAGTCGAGTAATATTCTGTTTAGAAGCTGAAGACCATATTCCACTTTAAGTGATCTAATGGTGTCATTTCTCCTTAAAATTCTTTCATAATCTTCTGAATATAAATTTTAGCCTGTTTAATTCAATCAACAGATGTTCGATGTTTTCATGAAAAGACATTCTATTATCAAAAGAAATGCCTAGGACCTTACAGGTTTCAAGAGTGGAATGTTTTTACTGTCAATTAACAACATGTTAGTCTTTGAATGATTGAACAACAAGCCCTGAGAAGTATACCAGTTGAGCTATGGATAACTCAGCGATAGAATAAGCCTTGAATAGAAAATTCTCATCCAAGTATGAGAAGATTGCAGTTTAAAGGCAGGTTATATATTTCGAGCGTAGCCGCAGAATAAAAGACTGTAGCAGTCGGTGATCCCTGGAGTAGACACCCATTCAATCGCATGCTGAGAGGTATCAATATAATTAGTGGACAAGGTCCCCTGTAGGTTGGTCAATACCTAAATATTCAAATTGATTGATAAACGAATGTCTATCCATTGTGTTGAATGCCTTGGAATATCGGTCTTTACAAGGTAACAGATCTGTCTGTTGTCAATGGAATTAATAATAATGTAGTTCCAGATGGAGAAAATAGCATAAAGTATAGCATAGCGTAGAAAAATGCTATGAACAACCTTTAATTAAAACTTTTGGTTGATTCTATTGGTAGAATGCAAGAATTTTATTTTATAGTTAAACTGAATTACGGACACCAAATAGAATATTTTGATTTTCTTTTTTAAAGTCGTGTTAATCATTTTAAAATTCCAAGAAGAAAATCCTCTCTTTGTATTTCTACATCAGATCTTTTACATTAGATTCATCTTTTACATAAGCAAATAGTTTATAAAATTAAGAAAGTTTTTTAAAAAAGAATTAAGATGTATTAATTATTTAAAGCATTCAATCTCTTGGTTTCAAAACAAAGCACTCATTTAGATTTCAACCCAGTATCAAATCGTGATGTCTGACCTTTTTTTCCTCTCCGCTATTTATTTTGCGATTAATCTCAATATTTAAAATGTTGCCCTCCCATATATCAAAGCAGTCACAACAAAACATTTGTATAAAGAATTGGGAATTCTTTTATTTTTTTTTCCTTACCACATATCTCGATATGAATATGCCCATCAGGAATCCAAATTCCCCTTTGCCCCATACTCTTAACACATCAACTCCAACGCCCATCACACTTTATGTTCATGTTGAACTGCCGCTGGACATTTTTCTTTAAAGGACTATCCAAATCAGAATTCAAATTTTCTCATTCACCTTAATAACGTCACGAGGAATTTCTGGAATGAACTGAAGCAAGACAACCTTATGATTCGAAATGACAAGCAGTATGTCACTCAAGTGATAATGCATTTTTCTTAAATCCTTGAACAAGATTCGATGGCTATAAGATTGCTACTATAAGATTCGAGGCAAAGAAGCAGTTATTTGTACCCTATGACCTACTGGCTTTTATTTCCAGAACAATCTTTGCCTTTGTATCTGAAGCAAAGGAGAAGCAGACAAAAATTGAGGCATGCAGTTTGCTCATTTCCATCTGCTTAATAATATGGTGTCAGAAAATAGGAAAAATAGACCCTGCAGCTTACAAAAAAGACAAGAGAAAGGGGAATAGAAAATAAGGGAGGGAGGGATTAACAAGAAGGATGAAGAGAGAGAGAGAGAGAAAGAGAGAAAGCACACACACCCATAGGCAATAAATATTCCAGTCTTCAAATGCAAGGTCTATTCCATCTCCCTTTCCCTTCTTCCCTGAATTTACATAATTCTCGGTAATCATTAATTTCCCCTTATCCATAAATATATCTTCCAACCACATTTTTATTACATCCATAATAAATGATTAGGAGAAACTCAAAATAAGCAGTCAATTATTTCTAAAATTATCTCCTATAATTTGTTCCACTTGATCCAAAACTATTTGTAAAATGCATGAAAGAAAATGTTACTACCATTTACATCACAATCGCTACTATTACTATTAACTCAATTAAAATTACTATGTTTTTAAATTCATTTTAAGTTTAATAATATAATATATACAGTAGAAGCTTGATAAATCGAATTCCTCACTATTCCTTTCATCTCCAGGGCTAATACCTCTTAATTCGAAGTAACAGAATCTCCATAAATCTAATTTTTTGGAGGAAAGTTAGCTTCTGTAAATTGAAGTTAGCCCACAAATTAAATTTACTCAATCCGGATCTCTATAAATCAAATTGTCAATTACAGGTAGATCCCGTTATACACGATTTCGGTATCCTCGATTTCGGATATACGTGGTTTTCATTTAGTAGCACCGTCGATCGCCAACATGCGAAAGCTCTTCTATTTTTGTTTAGGAGTTGAATTCGTTTTTGAGTTTTGTTTTGTTCATATCCCTGGAATTGTACACATTTAGCACATCACCAGCTATCTATGAATGATAAGGTTGCTATACATCAGTTTGGAGAAGAACAGCTGAGTTTCTAATCTGTTTGCGAAAAGATTTATTGTTGTAGGACTTAAAATGCCGCCGAAACGTAAAGAAAGTATTATTACCGAAGGAAGAAAGCGGGGCCGAAAGTCCTACTCGTTAGAAACTAAGTTGGAGGTCCTCGATTACAGCCAACCATCAAGCAATTTTTAACGAAACATCCTGCCAGTTCGAACGATCCCTTAACATCCAGTCCGAGCTCCTCTTCCAAACTCTCTTCGGGATTCCACCAGCACTATTACAGGAAGGAGACTGTTGGAAACAGCATCAGAATCTTCTGGTACAGATGAACCCAAAGCAATATAAAGTTTAGATTGTGGACACTTCTTTTTTGTTGTATATGTACATATATTTTGAGTATTTTTGTGTATCTTGAGTTTTATAAAATAAAATAAGGTGCTATTTGAAGACTAAAAAATAGAAAACTGTTGTATTACTAATCCTATACTTCTATAACGCAATTATTTACGTTATATCATATATTAATGCTTATGAGAACCAAACTCTATTCTGTACATGTTAAATGGAACCCGTTTTACGCGAATTCGGTATACACGGCAATTTCGCGGAACATATGTATCGCGTATAATGGGGTCTACCAGTATCTCTTCCCTATTAGATATTTTAATAAGCGATTTTTATTCATAGTAGATGTGCAGATGCTTCATGCTATGAAGCAGCCAACTTACAAACTTTTTTTAAACACTAATTGTACCTTTTCAGATACGTGATTGTGTATTACGCAAATAAATTTTTATTTTCTTCAAAATAACTTGAATTGTTTTATTTCCATATTGTTAGTCGAATTTGATTTTACTTAACCTCCATAAATGGCAGCACAATCGGCTCTTCCCTTGAGATTCGATTTAGAGATGATTTGTGTAGTATTCAATATACAAAACACTTCCTCATAGTTAGATCAGCACTTAACTTATTAAATAAATCATCCAAACTGGCTTGATGAACAAAACATGGTTTTTTTTATTTCAACTAATGCATTTCAAGCAGTGGTCATTAAGGGAGTCATTCTCAGGTCAATATGTGTCAATCATAATAAGAATGTCGCTTCTTGTTAATCAAGTCAATTTAGAAATTTGGTCTATTCTAAATGAATAATAATAATTATTAACTGGAGATACGTCTCCAAGCATAGGTAATGATTTTTCAATTGAAAAATGGAAGGAAAAATTCTGCGACCCGGATTCGAACCAGGAACCTCGACTATCATGGCCGATGCCTCTACCAATTGGGCTATCGCAGACACCACAAACAGCCAAGCTGTCTCAAGGTGTCTTATAGACAACCAAGTTGTCACGGTTGAAAGCCCAATGGGAGACGGGAACCTGGCCCGCAGATCGAGAATTTCTCCACTCCAACCATCAGAAAGTTGATGAACTCACAAGTGAATAATAATAATCATTAACTGGAGATACGTCTCCAAGCATAGGTAATGATTGTTCAATTGAAAAATGGAAGGAAAATGTGATAGTCCAATTGGTAGAGCCCAATGCAATAGTCCAATGCGATAGCCCGGCCATGATAGTCGAGGTTCCTGGTCGCAGAATTTTTCCTTCCATTTTTCAATTGAAAAATCATGGTCTATTCTATTCTAACATTAGAATCATGACATTCATTCTTTTACATAGAATTCATGAAATTGAATAATGAAATACGTAGAAAAGAAAAATTGTGTCAAAACTATGTGGGACTTGACAAAATTGGTAGCCTGTTAGGTAAATGCTACCAAATATTCCAAGAAGCCATTTGACAGAGCTTACTGATCATTTAATTTGGAGAATTAAGCATGCAATATAGAAGTGGAACCACATACATTAAGCCTCACTGAAAATAAAGTACTATAAGTAAATTTGGAATTTGCTTTTATTTGAGGTAATACTACTTTTAATACATTATTAATGCCCCATAGTAAATTTTGTTACTGGGGTACTAGAATTTGAAACCTTGTAGCCAATTATCTACAACAACAAACCTATTTTGTTGAGCCCTGCTATATAATGCTCAAAAATGATTTAACTTGCCATCCAAAAGCTGAGTGCATAAAAAAAATCATTAAACCGACATAAAATAAGTACATGTAAATTGCAATGTTTACAAGTCAAAACAAACCCAATATACACAACTGTAAAATTTCTGAATAATTTCAACGTTCGCCTGGATTTTAAGTTCTACTGAACTGTTCTTCATAGCTATCACAGCTGTGCAAATTATTCCACCCTTATGTATCGTTTTCTCCTTCACTGGCAGCCACGTCTCACCTTGAAGTTTAAATAATACTGGCTACAAGAACCCTCCCCCCTTCCAAGTCATCTCTCCAAGTGGGGAATATGGGGAGGAGAAAGAAAGAGCGAAAAAGAAGGAAAGAAAAGAAAGGACTCTGATGGGACCAATTACTCCTGTTGGTTGGTTGGCTGGTTGTGGATGGATGAGGGATACACAAGAAGAAGGGAGGGTGGAAAGAGGAGTGGAGCTGCCAAATTATTATGCAGATTGAAGGGAATAAAGACAGGAGAGAGAGAGTGGGTTTAACTTGGGATGACAAGCAAGGGTGGAGGGTTATAAAAGATGAACGGGATAAAACAGATGATTGGGTTGAGGTTACAAGCTCAGAAGAAAGGGGGGAGGGGAGTACAATACAATCATAAAAAGAAAGTTATTTAAGAAAAGAAAAAAATTCTCACATTTACACTCATTCTACATTGCTCATAATTTTAAAATTGTCAACTCAGAGCATGTTAAAGGACAAAGAAGATTAAATTATTATATTAGAGTGTAGTTTTAGAGTGGAAGTAAAAGGCATAGGCTTGTGATGCAATAAAAAAAAGGGAAAAAATCTCAATTCTTATCAATGGAGAGAAAAAGAAAGCGCAAAGGAGGGAGGAGAAATAAAGTGGTTATGAAAGTGTGAATGAAGTATGATTGTTGTAGCTAGGGGAAAAGAAAAGAAAACAAGAGAAAAACTGGTCTTGCTTTGATAATTACTTTGCGTTGCTCTAACTTAAAAATTTTCAGGAGAGGAGAGAGAAGGGAAAAAGGAGGGGAGGAAGCAAGAGAAGAAACCATTATGCATTTTGCCTCCTTAATGTTTACCCTGGTAAAGCTGCCAGTCGAAATCGCAAAAACTTCAAAATATGAAAAAAGTCTCTTATGGTGATTCATCAAAGCATGATTGAATAATATACAAGTGTATCATTATCAGCGTGTTTTTTTTTTATCATAATAATCATTGTTTAACAGCAAAATTCATAACGAGAACAACGCAATCCTAAGAATTTTTATGAACAAACATCAATTATGTTGATTCTTGGAATTTTTTTTGCGTCTGCCAAGCTCTAAGCTAAACAATTCAGTTTTTAGAACAATGAATGCTTATTTATATGCACATTCCAATGATTTAACTGCATTTGCACATTTTAAATTATAGTACACTATTGAACTGGCGGTCATTAATAAAGAAAATGAGTTATGTAATTGCATTCATTTGTTTATGTTTCTAGCTTCATTGTATAAGTTTCACTTCAAAAGTCCAGCAGCTGTTTCTTAGAAAACACGTGGAAGGAAATAATATACGTAAGTTTTTAAAAATTCATTAAACGCTGCTTCTTTGCTCCTTTTGTTTTTCCTTTTAATTCAAGGACCAGCTCTTTATAAGAAAATACAGGATCAAAATATAAAACCTAGTGTTCTAAATCAATCACCATGCAATTCCCATTAAGAAAATGACACAAACAAAAATGAAAAAGCCGCAAATATGACATGTTGCAGAGCAGTCTTGTCTTGAGTTCAGTTTTCTTTTAAGCTCCCTCAATCTATCCATTGTCACTACCGTTATTTTCAAAAATTTACAGAAGATTATCTATCTTTAGCTCTCCACATTATCATTATAATCTTTAAGACAAGGTCTCCTTAAAATAAATAATTAAAAACCACATTAGTATCCTGGAGGGGGGATGACAACTGATACATGGAAAAAAGGTCGTTAAAGTTTTGTCTAATTTTCAAAATTTGGGCAGAATCTTAACTTTCTTTTATTTTGAAAATTCTGTTGAAATTATAAGAATAAACAGAAGTTGTAATTCTATAATAATCCGAATTAACCCAAAAATGAAAATTTTCTCTTCTTCCTACAACATTTTATTATAAATGAAAGTTCACATCTATAAACAGTTTCATTAAAAAAAAAAATCATGTCATTAATGTAAAACATCTCATCCGTGTCGAATATTATTATTTCACAAACAGAGAATTCAAAATTTTTGCTATCTAAAGCACAAGCCAAATTCCAGTTAAATAGTACTTTCAAATCATTCAAGCATTACAAATCTTCAAAGTTTCTAAAAAAAGAATTTCACATAGGATGACATGAAAACTTCAGTGAGCAGAAATTTAATCACGTGATCTAAATGCTGGGCAAATAGCCTGTAGGCACGAAACTCTCAAATGTTGCACTTGTGAGAGTGGTTGGGTTGGTTTTGGCTTAATTTAGTTTAACGACCCCTACCTACAAAATTATCTAGAGTCATCACAAACAGGAGCAGATGAGGAAATTATGAAATTCACTGTGTAGATTTCCAAATTACAAGATTATTTATATATGACAACATTATTTTACTTCTAATTTCTAAAAAAAAAAAATAAATAAATATTTCATTAATATGAAGTCAGAAAAATGTCCCAGATCAAAGATGCCCTCCCTGGAAGAAAGGAAAGTCATAATACGAAGACCGAAAAACATTTTATCATACTTTTCCAGTTAACATTTTTAAATGCATTAAAATTAAGAATTTCCTTTAAGGTTTAAGCAAGTATTGTATACCCAATTAGATCGCTGATGGCAGATTTCTACATAGTACCTTCAAATAAACAATTAGAATAGTCAAATTTTACAAACTTATTAGATTCAAGACAAACACCATGTAAACTTGCACAAAAAAAAAGAAATAAAGTTTGCTTTTTTTTTTTTTTTCAATTTTTCAAATCATGGATTACATGTATAAGCATAATAATATCTTAATACTTGATCATCTAACCCTTTTGCCCTGAATTTATTTATACAACTTTAGAACATTTTTTTATTCTTAATCCCCATTATTATTCCTTGGGACTAAATAACATAAATATCATAAGCAAAAAAAAATTTTATACAAAGAACGCGAAGATATGAAGTGATTCCAATTGGCATCATTGGGACAGGAGGAAGATTGAGTAATTAATGACACAAGTAATTCTATTTGGAATCACCAGAGCAGAAAGGGTTAAATCATCATAAGTCTGAACACAAACACTGACATCTATGTCCATGCTGACCAAAATGCTGATTACTCAAGAAATGGCACTCTTGGCAGCACAAAATACAACTTTTTATTGTTAAGAAATAAATAAAATGAAGTTACTAATATTTATTTACATGTACTTATTTTTTTTCCCCTATTAACAACAGCAAAATAAGCTGTAAACATCATCCACTATATCCTATTACCATAAACATAAACCTGTTCTGTTGTGAGATATGAATCGCTTATATTTAAATCACTAAAGGTACCTCAGTATCATTACGAAAATAAAAATAAAAAAAAAGAAAACAGCACGTTGAACCTATTGGGCAAATGAGTGAAATCATGTACATAAAAAAAAAACCAAATTTACATATATAAAGAAATAAAAACAAATCCACAACAACAACAACAAAAAATAAGTTAGTGTTGTTTCTCCCAATCAATTAGCATTGAATAATTCATCAACTCATTTCATTTGAAAGAGGCGAAAGGAAAATGATTAAAAGAAAGAAGGGGTAGGGCAGGATAAAAATAAAGATGCTTCTTAAATGTAATACAGTAAAACCTGACTAAAACGGACCCTATTCATAACAGAAACCTCCCGAAGCAGAAAAAAATTGCAGGAGCGATGACGTTCCATTTTAGTCAGGTTTTACTGTACGTACAAGTCATTAATGAAAAAAGAAATCCAAATATGTTACACAGTACTAAGAATAACACTGCTTTCCAATTTTTTTTTTATCATTATTATTATTATTATAAGAATTGTCTTTTATTAACTAAAATTTACTTTTGTCCTATTTGGACATCTTCAGTAGTTATTTTACAACTTAAATTCTTTGATGTTTTTCTTAAATATCTAAGTCCTAAGGGTGATTATTTCGACAGTTCGTTGGAGAAAACTACTGCATCTCTAAACTTCATTTTGGTCTTAAATGAAAGGTATTAGTCTGTAGATTTGTCAAAGTTAGTTTTTGTATCCATAATTTACAATTCAAAAGTGCGTATGCTGGCAAATCAAACAATCCTCTCTACAATGACATCACAATCAACAACTTTGCTAGCATTGATGATCAAATTAACAACAATACAGGCAAACAAATTTTTAATTAAAGTCGCAGATTACTTATTACACAGATGCGACATTCAATTGTTAAAGTGGAAACTGGATGGCTCATTGTTTCGACGTCATCGATTGTAGCAATGCCCCTGACTTTCGCTGGGTGCGCTGTTTGAGAACATTCGTTCTTACATGTATTTAGATGTCTAATAAAGAATTCCGTATGTAAATTTCCAAAATAATGTGTTATACTTTTTATGTGGTTGCAACTGCATAACTAATGGTTTTATTAAATATGATAATTTAGTATAGTCATGGATTGTAGCGCACCCAGCGAAAGTCAGGGGCATTGTTACAATAGATGAAGTCAAAACAATGAGCTCTCCAGTTTCCATTCCTAACAACTGATTGTCGCATCTGTGTGATAAGTAATCTGTGATTAAAGTGATAGAGATGGGTTGTTTATTGTCAAATTTTGATGAGATCCATCTAGTAGATTATTAATTTGTATTGAAGATGTCCATATAGGATGAAAGTTAACTTTAGTAAATAAAAAACAATTGTATTGTGGAAATGGACGTTCTTATAGTAATTTGATATTGCACAAGCACAATACAATGTAAGGAAAAAAATGAATTAATTTTTTTTTTTACTTGATGATATATTGAAATATATCAAATAACATGTTCAAACGATTATCATGATAAAAAACAAATAGGTTACAGTATATTATTTCCTACAAGCTCTTTTTTTTGGCTATGATGAAAGAAATTTGAGCTCTATAAAATGTAAATTATGTTTTATATTCAACTTCTCCCTTATCCACTTTTTTCTTTTGCTGGTGTTAACAATTCAAACCTTATTGCAGGCCAGTTGAGAGATTTGGCACAACTAGTTTTTAGAAGATTAAAAATGCTTTAATAATAGTAAATTTATAAATTACTATAAAATTCTTTCATTTTCTCTCATAATACAGTTTATCGAATACTTTTATTTTTTCTATTACGCAAAGGCATAGCAAGAAACAACACGTTTAGCAACTTACTTTCAAAAAAAATACAAATTTCATTTATGCAATCTTGTTTAAATTTATGATCTGCTGCTATATTTTTTAAATGAAAGATTAAAAATTCTAAAAGAGGGGAAAGAAATTTATTTTTTTTTAATCCTAAAATTTTTTTTAATTTTTTAAAAATAAAAATTAAATTGTTAAAAATAAAAAAAAAAAAAAAAAAAAAAACAACGAAAAAAAAGAAAAAAAAAGCTAATCTGCGGAAAAGATGAAGACATATCTCGTAATAAACATAGCTTTAAAAAAAATTACTGGCGTGGAGTGAAAGTAGATAACATAAATTAAGAAGTTCAAAAATTGTGTTTGCCTTTTCTTTTTTTTTTTTTTTTTAATTAATATTTAGTGAAAGAAACTTCATTTCCTTTTCTCGTTAATTGCTTTGTAAACAATTCAAAAATCCCAATTAAGGAAACAATAAGATTTCACAATGTGAAACATTTATCAAACAATAAATAAGCACTACGATAATTTAGGGAATTTCTAAAGTACGTATATGGATTTTTTAATATATTAAGCTCGTCAAGCTTTTAAGGTTGTTCCTCTTCTTATTAATATTAGTAGTCGTCGTAAAATTTTATGTAATTCAAACCAAAGCACTAAAATTAGAAACTGAAAGATGGATTAGCACTCCAAATTAAACTGATCAACCTATTTGGTTTGTTTCATTTCAAGTGACCAGCAAAACCTCTCAGACTCAACTAAAAGCTTCAGTGAAAGCACAGGAAGAAACAAAGTAAATTTTCAAAATCTTGTAAATAAACAATAAACTGTGATAAAAAGAGATTTTATAATTTAAAATATGGTTTTATTATAAAATTCTTCCATTATCAAAGGGTTCAAACAAAAATTAAATTTAAAAACTTTCTTCCCCTTTTAATCAAAGAGAATGTTATTGAGTTAAATTTAGAATACTTTTTTACTGCTAATTTATATATTGAATTTATCTTTTTTTTTTTTTTATTTTATAAAAAGGCAAAATGCCAGACAGCTGCTGTTTCAACTAAAAAAAAAAATAAAGAGAGAGAGCGCAGAGATAGAGGCACACTTAAATTCTGATCCACAAGTCATAGCTCACAAATAATATGTGGAGCAAGCATTATCAAGTCATTTCATTAAAATAACGCTATTTACAAAAGTTTTAGTGCTCATAAAACCTCCTCTATTCACTGTGCCTTACATCATGTTAAGTTACTCATTGCCATCAGCCGGTGATAAACAATATCCTATTAATGCACTGATTCAACTGGCTGAACAAGTAATTTAAAGTTACACAGGCCTTTCTATTCCAGTAATGAATGCTGGCATCTCCGGTCATACATTTGGGGAGTAAAGGTATATATAAACAGCTGAAGAGTGCACTCTAACTCATTTGGCCATCATTCATTTAACAAATTTTTACGTGTAAAAGAAAAATAAAAAAAAACATGCCATGTAAAAAAAAACGCTTACAAGATTACCATTAAAAAAGTGACTGTCCGAGGGCAGTCAATTCAATATTTAAAAAGTTCATTGAATTAAGTATCTCTTATTTCTCAATTTGAAAATAAAATGAACAAGAAAGCAAAATGTTTACTTTTCATTTGAGCCACTGGAAATATTGCAATGTAATGGAGCTTATTATTTTACAATTCTTTATATTCAAAAATATTAACCATTGTGTTAGAATTTTAATGTTATTTGCTTTAATTCTAATCTGTATTTCACTATTCAAAATTAAGTTTCATTATTTGAGAAATAACTCAAATTTGTCTTATGTATATTTTATCGTAGTTTATACAGGGTGGTCCATAAGTCTGTCTCCCCCTTTTATTTTTTGAACCGAAGCAGATATGTCAATTTTGATGAATCCAATGAATAGGAAGTTGTGGGTGGCCTATCCCATGGTGCACTTTTCATCATCCCAAATATGCAAATTACGACACATTCAAAATTTATCTCAAAAACCGTAAGGGATAGAGAAAAAAACCCAATTGCAAACTTGTTCAGCATATAAAAACAAACAAAACAAAAAAAAAAATTATCCAAATCGGACCAACCAATTGCCCACAATCAGAAGATCATGTTGACCATTTCCGGAACAGTGTAGCTTACCATCCTGGAATTGTTCTGTCTTCTATGTGCTGAAACATGCTTTTTATTTGCTTTTCCACATGAAAGTGAATGTGATTATAGTAATTTATGTTATTTTTTTTGATTTGCATGCTTTACACGGTTAATATTTATATATCAACATTCAGTGTTCCTTGTGCAGTGTCACTGTTTGTAAGCTGCAAACAGTTCACCACGTGATTGTGGGTGATTGGTTGGTCCGATTTGGATGATTTTTTTTTTGCTTTGTTTGTTTTTTTATGCTGAACAACTTTGCAATTGGTTTTTTTTCTCTATCCCTTACGGTTTTTGGATAAATTTTGAATGTGTCCTAATTTGCATATTTGGGATGATGAAAAGTGCACCATGGAATAGGCCACCCACAACTTTCTATTCATTGGATTCATCAAAATTGACATATGTGGTTCGGTTCAAAAAATAAAAGGGAGGGACAGACTTATGGACCACCCTGTATATGCTATTGGGAATATTGGTATTCCTCCTGGATATGTATGTCCTTTTTATTTTCATTAATATATACACTCTCATTAAATTATTTTATTCTACACATATATTCTTTGTTTGTTTGTACTATTTTCACCACCCCACTTCAAGTGAATTCATTCATGACAAATTTGGTTTCACATAAAGTCTAAATTATGGCTAAATGCTCTTTTGAATATCCACTTTTTTGAACATGAAAAAGAAAATACTTTTAGAGAGTTAATTATAATTAATAATTAAAGTCCAAATAATTATTGGTGATCAACAGCGCTAAGGCACAGTTCTTGTCGCTCTTGAAACCAGCTAGCCATGGGGTTCGAATCCCTCAGTATAGAAGTTTGTGTTTGGCTCTTTACTAACTAGCTTGGAATCGCAAGCAAAGCCTCAGTAGACTGATCTCCTGCTAAATTAAATTTTAAATAGATCCAATGGTTATTTAACATCCTCAACACCAAATGGTAAAAGAGGAACAGAAAAGATGTTCTTCTCATATTCCATGCAAAATTTAATTTCATTCATAAATCTGGAAAGTCATACATAAATGAATTCTTGAAGGCATAATTTCTATGTACATTCCTAAAATCAATGAAAAGCTCTTGTTTATATTCTGTAATGTTAATAAAAACTTGTTATAGCTGAATCAGCAATAATATTTACTGTACATGTATCTTTTCTGTTCCTCTTTTACCCTTTCAGTGTCAAGGATGTTAAATAAGCTCTAGATGGATCCCATCAAAATTTGATGGTAAAAAACCCATCTTATTATTAATCTAGTTTAATATTTAAGTTTAATACGTATACAGTGGCATAGCCTACAATGACAAGTGGAATCATGATGTAATGACTACCTGTATTTTTGTTTATTGTTAACGTTGTTAATTGTTTATGTAATTGTAGTTAATTTGATCATCAATGTTAGCAAAGTTGTTGATTGTGACGTCATTGGGAGAGGATTGTTTGACTTGCCAGCGTACGCAATTTTGAATTGTAAATTACTACTACTAATTAATAGTAATTATGGACAAATCTATCTTTGACAAATCTACAGACTAAGATCTTTCATTTAAGACCAAAATAAAGTTTAGAGACACAGTAGTTTTCTCCAACGAACTGTCGAAAAAAAATCACTTAAAACTTAAATATATAGATTGGATCTGTTTGAAATTTAATCTTGCAGGAGATCAGGCATCGCTTGGTCTTTCAAGCTTGTTAGTAAAGAGACAAACACCCATGTCCTCAGCGGGATTCGGATTCGAGACTCGGTGGTTTCCAGAGTGACAAGATTTGAACCTTAGCACTCTCGGGCACTAATAATTATTTTATATTTATATTATAAATTAAATTCCAAAAGAAGTTTTTCCCTGTTCAAAAGGTGGACATTTTTTAAAATTATTTTATCCAAAAAATTATTAACGATTAATTAATTAATTAATTAAATATGTATTGTGACTGAATATTGTTTTTTTTAATTTTTTCTTATGATAATATCAAATATTGTCGATCAATATCAAGTGAAAAAAAAAAAGAAAATTATTATATGATTAAATAATGTTTAATTCTTTTGGGAAGAATAGAAGCGGATATAAATGAAAATCTCAAAACCTCGAGTCAAAACTTAAACAAGGAATTGGAAGTTGTAATAAACTGTGCCAAAATAAACAGTGGTTCCTTCTCCACTTAGACTGTGTCTCTTGTAGCATTTTGCAATCTCAACGTGTCCTCCACTCCCCAATGTTTTTTAAGGTGATGTCACAAAATAATAAACAGGGGAAGAGGGGGGGGGGGAGGATTGGGAAAAGCCTTAGGTCTTAAATATTGTTAAAGAAAGACTATTTGAATTTTAGTCGTTAAATAAAAGAGCACTAAAACAAAAATTATTATTGATACATATTAAATAATATGATAAATATTACATGGCTCGTTACATCATCAGGCAAGTTTCAAAATAAAAAAAGATAAAGAGTTGTTTGTTAAACAAAAAAAAAATCCAAAAAATCCACATGTTAAATTTCTGTTGATAGTAGCAATTAAATTTGTGTTGCTTTTGTGGGCAATGAACCCGTAACAAGAAAATATACTAATGAAAAAGGGAAGAAAGCACTCGCAAAAAAGAAATCCTTAAACTGTATATTATAAAAATATTCTGTACCAACACTTTCTCTTAAGAAAAAATAAAGTAATACTGTTACAACGCAAAACATCATTATTACATGCAATAATTAGGGTGGCATGCTCTTATTACAGTCTTTAAAAAATGAATTAAATCCACACAGCAATAAAATGACTCAATTGCTGATTAATTCTCAGTAAACAGTTAATGAAATTTTAAAATTGCAACCCCCTTTTTTTTTTTTTCTCTCATCTCTTAAACCTTCTTCCAAATACTGTAGTTGGACTAGAAGATGCAAACACAGCGAAGAGCAGGGAAGGATGAAGAGAAGTCTTCTTCCTCGCTTCCTCCCTCCTCTGTCTTTGATGCAGTGCATTCAACTCTATAATCTGGACAAAATGAATCAGACGTAATCAAAGACGAAACATCCATTTCATTTCTTTTTGAAACTTCTTTCTTATCTTTTTGCTTAATCTCCGAGATTAAAACTGAAAACTGGAATCTTTTCTCAAGCAATATCTTCTTCCCCTTTCAGTCTTCTTTTTAACCAAAATAAGGAATGTAAAACAAATCATCACAGAGGTAGAAATAAAAACAATGTTAGGAAGAGGGTGGAAAAGCATGGGATGGAGAGATAACATAAAAATATCTCGAGTTCCATGAAATGATAAATTTGGATCTGTTTAGGTTTTACAACTCCTACGGTTTATTATAAATATCCGATGACTTGGATGAGGGGGAGTATGAAGATTATTTTATTGAGGCTATTAATGATTCAATATTCTGCAAATCACGAATAATTTAAGTTTACGCGCGTTAAGTTTAAGCATTACAGTTTATGATTTAAATTTAACAATACGGATTAAAAAAAAAAAAAAAAAAAAAAAAGATTAAATGCGTTAAAAATAAACCAAAATACTAAAACTCATACGGATAAGTATTAAGTTCTTGAACATATTAATAAGTCCATGTATATTATAATGAATTACATGTACTGGCTTCCCATAAAGGACATTAACCCTATTACCCTTTGTACATGTAATCAATATTGGTATGGAAATCTATGAACTGCTGATATTAAGAGCTATTAAAATAACAATAATAAAGTACACAAAGAGCTTACATAGCAATTTTGCAATGAGAAATAATTTAAAAAGCATTAATAGTTTATATTTAAGTGGTTAATTAACCAATGATGAGAAGTTTACTACAAGTCCATTGATTATATTTAGTTTCATTCATTCCTAATTTATCAATGATCAAGCTTAAGTTCACTATAATTCATTATATTAAAAACAAATTTCATTCAAAATTTCCACATCATAGAGTATATTAGAACAAAATGGTATCACAAGGTATAAAATGCATACTTCTACGCAAAGTGTAAAAGAACACAGACAAAGCTCTCTTCGAGATCCATGTCTAATGTTATCAAGTAATACGTTGATTGGTTTTATTCAAGTTATGATTGATATTATTTGAAAGAAAATGGAAGGGAAAATTCGGTGACCTGGATTTAAACCAATAACCATGAATATCATGGTCATTGTCGCTACCAATTGGGTTATGTGTAGAGGCAACCAATTGGATGGAATTTTCTCTTCCATTTTTTTCCAATAATATCTTTGGAGCATTAACTCCAGTTTAAATTATTAATTTCTTATTTGATTGGTTTACTTTTTGTTCATTTTCTCATTCGTATGTATTTAAACTGCTTCACTATATCATTTTATATGACTGTATCAATTGTATCACGCTGATGTATGCATGCTTAGTCACTGAAATGTACATACGATACTTAAAGTGCAGATCCCGTTAAACTTTATAGAAGTCTTTTTTCTTTTTATTTTTACTTTTTCTTCTTTGTAGTTTTATTCCTTTCATGTATTAGCATATCAACGAAAAGCCTTCACCGTCATCATATTAATTATCATTTGTGAAAATAAAACTCACAGTCATATCACAGAACTTAAAAATATACAATCAATAGCTAACTCATTTGGAAAACTTCAACATTCATTTTAAATATGAATTTTACAATAATATTTGATATCCCATCATATAAACGAAAAACAAATAGCTCAGTATGTCTTACCTGAGATCTCTTATTAGCAACAACATTGTCGACGTCGTTGATTATATCCTGTCCTTCGCGACGTAATAATTGCAGACTTTCCCAATTATCCTCACGTAACAATTCTCCGTGAGGAGTTTCGTATAGAGCACTAGAATCAGGATCACTACCCGAACCTAATAACAAAATACGTTTTTTTAGGAACAGATCTTGCTACTTGTATTATTGTTATAGAGTAATGTACTATGTAATATATTAAAGTAAATTCTATAGTAATTTTTGAAATACTTAAATAAGGAACATTTAATTAGCTTTTTAAAATAACAACACCTCTGTAACATACACAGAACATATAACTGAACTTCAAACTTTTTCAAATGTTTGCGTGAGACAACACTTAATTTTCCACATGACAGTTATGCAGATAAATTTTTTTATCAAATTCTTTTCTTTTCTATTCCTCTTTTACCTTTTCAGTTTTGAGGATGTTAAATAATCATTAGATCTATTAGCCTACTGTGGGATCGGCCTACTAAGTCTTTGCTTGGCATTCCAAACTTATTAGTAAAGGTGCAAACACCCTGAGTAGGATTCAAACCCGCGACTCGCAAGTCTTTGGCCACTGATAATTTTTTATCAAATATTTTCGAAATAGGTACCGTTCATAACCACGTGGTCACTTTTTTTTTTCACCATTTTACTCCCCCTCCCCCTCTGTGTTCATTGGTGGTCATATTGGAACGCCATCTCCAAAAAATTACGTGGTCAAAATTGAAAGAAATTAGCTAACTCCCCCAATAGAGATATTAAAAATGCATATGGTCTTACTTGATCCCTCTCCCTCTCTTTTGTGATCATAAGTGGTCAATCCTGAAACCCCCCCCCCTCTTTCCCTCAAATTGACTAAGTGGGTTATGAACGTTCCCATAATAATAAGACATATTTCGTCATGCAAAATTTTTTACCAAATTTTAAAATTAACGTAAATATCTTGAAAGAAAAACGTAACCTAAATAGTTCATATAAAACATAGAATTAGTAATTGTAAATTCAATTAAAAATACTAATTATTAATCTCTTCCTTACCAACAATGACAGAGGAATTGGAGGGTTTACTTTCCATTAAATCCTGCAAAAAACTGAGTTCTTCAGCTATGCTCAGTTTTTGCAGGTGTTTTTCACCAGATTTGCGCATTTCCTCCTCAAGCATTTCACCATACGGCCCTCGTAAGCGCTTTTTCGAATAACGTCTCTGCTGCTGCGGACTCTTTTGTGAATACTTGTCCTTGTCTGAACTATATCCATCAGATCCCGACGATGCAGGAGCTGAATGAGCTAGACGCAATCCAGACCGAGGACTCTGTTGGAAAGGATATGTACCAGTCATTCCCGGTCCGTGGGAAACTGGTTCGGTCGTGGTTTCTACGATTTGCAATCGTAGGCCACTGTCTTTGGTAAGAGGTTTATCTCCAAGTTGAGGCTCACTTTTACACGATGCAATCAACTCTGGAAGGTCCAATAATCCATCGTTTTTATCTCCACTCGGATCACTGTAATGTTTCTTTTTTAAAGTTTTCCCCGTTCTGTCATCTAGCCTGTCTATCTCACTTGGCTCGTGAGTAACACTTTCCACAACATCCTGAAAAGTTTCACCAACATTCACTTCACTGGGACAAATATGACTATCAGCAAGTGAAAGTTCACTCATTTGTCTTGCAGCATCGGCCGACGACATATGAGAACTGCCTGGTAAATTGGCCACAAAAGATTTAATACCATTACTGTCAACTGAAGTGAACTCCATTCCTTCCGAAACCGAACTTTTGCGCTGAGGAGGATAGGTTAAAGAACGGCCATTGCCGGACTTATTCGGGGAATCAAAGGAATTGGTTTGGAATCCAACCATATTACCTTTCCTGCGTTTTCGTTTATCTGAAGCACTTAACTGAAGTGAAGGATCTTCCATTTTGGATGCTGACGAAATGGATTCAACGTTTGAATCAGTTCCTCGTTGTCTGAGATATGGTGAAGCTGGTGCGTACATTGATGTAACATTTCGATACGTTTGCACAAAACTCGAGGTTGCATCAGAATCTTCCACAAGTCCTTCATCAGAAACAGTATCCGCTGCCAAGTCCGCAGAGAGATCAGTTCTATTTTGCCCTGTCGCTTCAATGTTTACTTCTGGAACGGTCATTTTTAAAGGCTTATTATCAGAATTCATTTTTTGCGAGAAATAAGCAAACTGTTCACCTGGAACGCTTCTAAACTGATCTTTAGATTCAAAATGAGATGGGTTTGTCACAGAGAGAATAGGAGTTCCCTGCCAGGATTCTTCGTCAGGTTCATCAGAAAAATCAACGTGTGATAATGAAGCACTACGCCGTACAGAATGTGCCTGGGCCACAGAAGAGACATTTTGTTGCTGCTGCTGTTGTTGCTGCTGCTGAAGTTGTTGAATTTGTTGCAAATGTTGTTGCTGAAGCTGTTGCAATTGTTGCTGCTGCTGCAACAACTGCTTTTGTAATTGCTGGTTCTGTAACTGTTGCTGTAGGAGAAGCTGCTGTTGCTGATGATGCTCGGAGTAAATGGACGGAAGAGGCGGTGACGTAGTTACGGGACTTGTAGGAAGCCCCTCCTGTAATTTTCCTGCAGGTTTTAGCTTGTCAGTGAGTTCTTTCAACTTTTCTCGGTTACTCTTCCCTTGCAAATTTTTCGATAACACCGTCCTTTCTGGAGGAAAGGATCTCTGATGCTGAAGCTTAGGGGACGTTTTCCTTTGAGTCGACTGCTGGTCACTCGGAGACGAATGCTTTAATTGAGCTTTAGCTGGCAGAGGCTGCCGACTCCCAGGACGAGGCGATTCGGAAAAACTCCTCGGAAGCGTATGCTGCACAGTAAGATGAGTAGGTCTTCCTCTGCGATACTTTGAGAAATCTAATTCACTTAAAATGCTTTCAATTTTTTCGATATCTGTCCGTTCGCTTTCACAGAACGCACCTGTGTCCGGGTCGGCTTTATGGAAAGTTTTTCGCCCAAGTGTAAAGTAAGCAGGCAGTTCAGGTTTAGGTCGCACTTGAATTTTAGCTGTAGGTGAAAGCGGAGTGGTTGTAGTTGAATGGCTTGTGGTTTCAGTTGAGACTGGGGTTTCAAATTGCTTCACAGAAATTGGAGAAATGTTAAGAGGTCGTTTTGTTTTATCACCAGGTGTCACAATATTACTATGTTTCAAGGGATTCACTCTGCGTTCCATTCTACTCTCATCAGTTGTCAGCACATTACTGTGACTGCCAACCTTCCTGTCACGTTCAGAAATCCCATAGCTCTGAGTGACAGGCGCATTCACAAAGTTTTGGGGTAAATTAGTAGGGGGAGAGGATTGACCAAAATATCCTAATTGAGATGCATTGTCTACTTGCCTGTCGTCATGCACTGATTCATGAGGTGGGGGTGAATAAAGCAAACAGTCATGACCATGACCTTGTTTAATCTTCTCTCTGTAAAGGAGAGGGTGCGGAGTGGATACTGTGTTTTCATTAAAACTAAATTTAATCTCTGCTGCATCCTGCACGGGAAAATATTTTTTATCTTCTAACAATCCCGTGTAGTAGATTTCTCCTTTTGCATTTTTAAAATCCGTCTGCGTCCCTATCTCTAATTGTTTTTCTTCGTGCGACTTATCACTAGCATAGAAAGTATCCTTTCCAAATTCTTCTTGAATTTTTTGCACGCTCGTTAATAATTCCTGCAGAGTAGGATGCACTGCATAGGCACGTTGCTCTTTGTAATCATTGCACTGGCTTATAGCAGGCAATTCATCGGACTTAAATCTCCATTTCTCTACAGATGATGAGGCGCTAAAGATAGTTTGGTCACAGCCAGCTGGCACGTAAGAAGTTCTCAAAGAGGGGTGCACAAATTTAGAATCGTGCTTCACTGCGGAAGACGGAACTGTATCAGCGCTGGATTCTGTTCTCAATGGATTTCTAACATGAACTGGTTTGTTCGAGCTTACATCATGATTATTGCACGCTATTTCTCTATCAGTTGCGTATTCAGAAATATAAATATTATTTAAACGGCATTCAGATTCATTATTATTTGATAATTCTGGACTAGAAGTACTTGATCTAGATAATACTAATCCTAATTTAGTGAGTAATGCTGAGGGTTCATGAGTATTAGAATCAGAAGACAAATGAAAATCTGTAGCACTGACTGTCACTGGAGCTTCAACATCTGATGTACTCGAGCTAATACTAGACCCACTATCTGATAATCGATGCCAGAACGAGGAACTAACAGTTTTAGGCTGAGGAACTACTACTCCAGCATGGTTACCATCTTCATTTTTCTCACTTACACTACCTTGCTCCTGGTTATCATGGCTGTTAGATTTTGATGTTACAGCTGTAGTCAACAAATCAGCATCGGTTGGGCCTGTGCTGCTTCTTGATTCAGCGCTCTCCTCTGTGCATTCCTCCGGTAATAGATGAACTATTTTTGGATCCCATTCTGGCTGTTGAGGTTCAGATAATAAACAAGGGTTGTTGGTTTCTGAATCCGACGACGACGATAAAATCTGCTTTTTTTCGTCGAGTTTTTCTTCTTTTTCGCCACTACTGATATCCGTAACTGTTTTATTGTCGCTACACGTCTGTTCTGCACAGGGCTCGACGCAAGTTATGATCAGGTGAGATCCATCAGCTGTTTTTTTCACGCTGACTTCTAAGCTCACCTCCGAGTGATCTTTGTCGGTTGAATCATAAATTTCACTTTTAGATTCATTCTCGTTCTCTTTAGTTATTATCACATCAGAAGTCGTAATAGTAGTAGTAGTAGTACGGGGTGCCTTTGCTTTCTTTTTCAATTTCACTTTAGTTGTCGGTTGCTTTGTTTCTTCTTTTCCTTTCAAGGAATTCTCCAATTCAGTTTGTGGGGGGGTTTTTTCGTTTGTATCATTTTCGTTTTTATTTACAGTTTGTTTTTCATTCTGTTCTGATGTAGCTGCACGACTCTCCTCTCCTACTTTTATTTCCGCGTCTAATTTTTGTTCTTCTTTTATGGCATCGCGTTTTTTTTCTCCAGACGGGGCACTTTTCTCGGAGTTTTCACTTTTTTTAACAACGGGTGACTCACTTTCCGCTGCGCTTGTTATTTTTTCATCATCACGCACTTGCTCGTCTTTTTCGCTCTTTTTATCATGCGATTCCGAATTCTCGCTGTCGATAATATTTTCCCTTGGCACGTCCGCAGGAGTCGTGGTTTCCGCAGCAGCAGCAGACGGACACAATTCGGTGGAATTTTTGCGGTGGCCCGTTTCCAATTTTTCTTCGACTTGCCGCAAAACCTGCCGCACCGTGCCCGCCTTGAGCGCCGACTCCGCATGCCGCCTCCGCCCGTCCGACGACGCCGCCGCCGACGACGACGAGGTAGATCCACGGCGGGGCGGCTGCGGCTGCTCCCGGGGAGCTTGCTCGAAAAGCCGGGCTCTGGCCTTGACATTCACGCTGGATGATTTGCTCATCTCAATGCACCGCAAACAACACATACACACGCACAACTGACACAAAAGTCAATCATAATAATAATCCACGCTCCGTTTAAACTTGCAACTTAGTCCCTCGATAGAGGAAAAAAAAAAAATAATAATAAATAAAAGTTTCAGATGTATGTACCTTACATCTTTGCGCACGTAAAAATAAGAATAAAAAACACAAAACGGCTCCTGTCATCCCATCGGAGTGGATGTTTGTTTTCCTCGCTCATGTTTAAAAAAGAACGAAATAAAAATAATTACACTCCTTCACTTTTCACTAGCAGTCCCGAGTCGAAATCCACATGTCACCATGCCGTTCGTCATTTTGCAAACAATAGCACAGTAAACAATAACAACAACAACAACAACATTCCTTGCGACGAACTGCAGCGATCGAGTAGGCAGGCTCCTCTCACATGCTAGGCTATCACGAGCGATCAACAGGTTGGTAGCAACTCAAGAACGAACCGACTGCTTCTAACTGCGAGTTTTTGCTCCTCCGACGTGCGAGTGGCGTTCTTGCTGCTCTCTAGTGCCAAAAATAAGCATTACAAAATTAAGCCCTCGTGACTCCTTGTAGGATGACTAGTTGTCAAGCACCCTAGAACTTTCCTTCCTGATCCCCGCATGTGCCATTATTATCATCATCATCATCATCATCATCACTTATGAAGTTATGCTCAATTCAATTTCCATACAAACAATTCTAATAAAAATTTTTATAATAGTGATAACATGAAAAGCCTATACATTGCCAACTTTAATAAGTACTGAACTAGATTTTGTACTGTACCCTTCATACATTAATTCTCTTTTCCTTTAAAATATTTTATTTATTAAGGGAAATATTATTTACAGCCATTAAAAAATCTACGTACAATAAAATCTTGTAAACATTCCAAGGAGGAGCTGTAGTTGTGAAGCAGAAATACATTTATACATTTATTAACAAGAAATAAATTAATCCCCCCGAATAGGGTAAGGCAAGTAGTATCTCCCCCTGCGGTCATGTACCTACCCCTTTATCTGCACTTTTTACCTCCCCCCAAGTTTTTTAATCAAATGATATATTTTCTTTCCTTTCTCATCATTTCCGATCGAATGATATATCACATGCCATATGTTGTCATAGTTCTAAAGACCAAGTGACTATCCTCCCCGCAACTCCGACCCCATGGAACAACTAAATAGTGAAGATGGGCAGTTACATAGAACATACATTCCGAGGGTGGGCTGAAAAGTAATGCCTCCATGGCTGTAACTTGTTTTATTTTTTAACCGATTTTCAAAATTCTTTTTATATCTGATACTCCCATTTGTCCTCTATGTAATGCACTATTCACTTTTCGACATAGTCCCCATCCCTTTCCACGCATTGTACCAATGCGTGACTAGTTGGGTGAACCCGTCGGAGAGGAATTCCGGAATTGTTGTCAACACCAAGACCAAACGGCAGGTTTCACCTCGTCGTCAGAACACAACTCTTGCCCCTTAAGGTGCTCTTTCCTCTTTGGGAAGTGGTGAAAGTCGCAAGGTGCAAAGCCTTTCATTTTTGAACTGCAGTTTTTCATCTTTGAACTGCAGACACTGCAACCCCCTCTGATGTGTGGTGTTATCGTGCTGCAGAAGAGGATCCAAAGCTGCCATTCGATCCTCGTGTCGACGACAACCCCGGAATTCCTCTCCGACGGGTTCACCCGACTAGTCACGCATTGGTACAATGCATGGAAAGGGATGGGGACTATGTCGAAAAGTGAATAGTGCTTTACATAGAGGAGAAATGGAAGTATCAGATACAAAAAAGAATTCTGAAAATCGGTTAACAAATAAAAAAGTTACAGCCATGGAGGCATTACTTTTCAGCCCACCCTCGTAGATTATGAGCAATTGTGCATCGACAAAGCGATTTCACATGCCGATGTCGATAATGCTTAAAAGATGAACAGAAAGTAACAATATATTCTACGAGCATGGCATTCTATGACTTGTGTCATAATAGAATAAGTGTCTAAAAATTGTACACAATACCTTTTGGTGTTTTTACTAAATTACTGTGAAATATTCTTTGTCTTGTTATTTATTGAATGTACATTGTATAATTGGCCTTTAATGCATAAAATGTCTTAAAATTATGTTATTAAAAGTCAACCATTTCTGACATTATTTTTTTTTTTTTTTTTTTTCAGATACTGTATTCATACCCAGGTATTTTCTAAACTAACAAAAAGTTAGAAAGTACCCTGTCGTTTCTTGTTTTCTGGGATTCATCAAAGATCTTACATACAATACTCGGGAAACAGGAATTCATTTAAAAGACAGCTGTTATTGAATGAATTGAGTATAAAAGACAGGGTGTTTTTGAATTGAGTACAGATTTTTGGGAGATGATAGAAGAGGTCCTTAGAAGTATTTTTTGTCATATGAACATGGGGTCCCCGCAGCTCCGTTTACTTACAATACTGCATCGAACAATCATACGTCACTGGGACACAGTGTGCGTTGGTAGGCCTAGATTATTTTATTTTTAACAATTAACACGAGCAATCTACTGTATGACTTTTACAGTAATTGTTCGAAATGACCGCCATTTGCTTCATAGCACAATTCGCAACACCTTTGGTATCTACGGGTTCGGAGTACACCATTGATTTTATGCTTCCCCATAAAAAAAAAATCCATCGGTGTGAGATCTGGCAATCTCGGTGGCCAAGCAACTGCGTCCCGGTGTCATTTGATTGTTCAATGCAGTATTGTAAGTAAACGGAGCTGCGGAGACCCCATGTTCATATGACAAAAAATACTATTTCTATCATCTCCCAAAAAATCTGTACTCAATTCAAAAACACCCTGTATATTGATTTGACGATTTTGGCCATAGCCATTATCAAGGACCAAGGACGAAGTAGGAGCATCTGAAATCATAATAGTATGTCATGAACAAAATATAGAATAATATACAGGAGAAAAAGAATTTTTTCAAACCACGCTTTTAATAAGTTTTATAATATCTTGTAAAGTGAAGATTTCAAATAAAAATTGTTGCTCAGGTGACTCTTCAGTCCCGTCATCGGTCTTTTTCATCAGCTGCAGACACAATTGTATCGCCGACAACAACAATGCTTAAATGTGCAACAATAAAGGACATATTCATTCATCAACAAAAATCTAATCCTCAATAAAACTAAATGTTTGTCGTAGAAATGAAGCAATTCTTATTAGTGAATTTTTACCCTTAGAACACGTTCCAGTGAACCCATTTTAAAAATTTATCCTTTAACATGCATTGTCAGTGTACTGAGTATGTGTATCAAGTTTCAGCTCTCTAGCTTGTCGGGAAGATTGCAAGATTTGTATCATACAGATAAATTGCTAGTGAGTTAATTGAAAGTATGGAAAAACAACAAAGACAATATAATATACAGGGTGTCCGAGAATTGTTGGACACTTTACAAAATTAAATTAATAATAAACTATAAATAGTAACAGGGTATTTGAATCACGTCTATCTAACAGAATGTATACATTTTTGTTCCGCAAAATATCTCATAGATGGCACTAAAAAGTCCATGCAATAGTCTACTTCTTGTCATACATGGATCACATCTTCACGTCAATGATTTCGCTGGCAGCAACAATTTGTCATTGAAATTCCTAATTCAAGGTAAAGCAGCATCCTTACAGAAAAAATATCAAATATTATAAGCTTAGGTGACTCTAGACCAGATAACACTTTGACATAACATAAGCCAATGGTGAAAAAACTTTTTGAATGAAGTTACCTTATTCTTGTGTGCTGAATCTGAATCTCCTTTAGATTTTTTAACCCTCAAATTATGCACATAGAGACTGCAATGTTAAAGCAATGGGTGTGAAGAAAAGTGCCTGCAATGTTAAATTATCCATGTTTTTGGGCCACAACAAAATTTATCAGATCCAAAATTCTGAATAATTTAAAATGTTTCATTGAAAAACAAGAAATCTGTGGGCAAGAACAGATGAAGGTGATTGTTTTCTAACACCACCCTTCAAAATTTTTTATAAAGTTACTTTTTGTTGACCTGTGTAATATACTATATACCTGGTGTCTTCTTATACTGGCCTGGTCTCAATTAATTGCAGACCTCCAATTAACATCTGAAAAGTCTTAAAAGTGCTGGTCTTTACTTAAGGACACATACTGTACTCTGCAGCAGTAGCAATCTCGTTCGTAGCATTAATACGTACTGCGAAGAGACTATAAGAAAGGGGACTTATAATGCTGATATCTAACACACGTCAGAGGGTGCAAATCAGTTTTGGGAAAATTTTGAGTGCGTTCCCTATTGATTGATACCTTATACATGGTGCAATATCAGTTCTTGTGTACTAAAATACTTTATATAGTAGTTTCATTCATTTAAAATTACCGTGAACAAAACATTCAATAACAGAATCAGAAATAGGCTATTCATACAATTCAAAAATGCAATTATGATGTGGAAGATGTATTTCTCTTCATTTTGAAAAAGAAACTTGTGGACTTGTTTCAATATCCTCAATGCTTTGATAATACAGTGGTACCCATTTAATACAATTTTCTGCGTTATACACCTACATCAGCCCCTTAAGTACATTTTTCATACTATACATCCCGTTTAATACGATTGTTTTCTTGCATATTAGCTCCTTCTTGCGTATTACGCATGCATGAGCTCGCTTGTACCAAGGCGACTGTCAGTGAACCGGAAGAAGTGAATGCAGACCCGATCCTGCGCATCTCCATGTTCCCACCTCGAATACGCGTACTCTTCAGTTTTTTGTTCTAATTTATTTCATCCATCGCTGCTCGCCAAAAAATATCCAAAATTAAAAGTAAAAAGGCTCTCACTAGATGCTTACTTCAAATAGGTTGTCAATATTTACTCTTATACTGACACGGAACGTGACTAATGTATAATTACAATTTGTAATATGTATAGCAATGATAGAGTAATACGTGTTTTGCATATTTTAGAATTTCCCGCTAAAACTTTTTCTTCTTTAATACATTATTTTCACATGGTCCCTTCTGAATCGTATTAAGCAGGTACAACAGTATGTTCAACTATTATAAGACACCCTCATTTCTTGCTTTAAAGCCTAAAATGAGTGAATATTTAACTATAATTTCTGTTCCCGTGAAAAAGGGCACTAAAAGAAATACAACCATCACCCCTTCAACCAGAATGTGCACGTACTTCATATCTATGGAAAAATATGCTAAAAATCAGATGTTCAAAAATTATAAGACATCATGTTTGGCTTGTCAACTGCTATTTGTCTTCCTCCAAATTTTCAATACACCAAGGGGTAGCAGCTTATCTGAATATGAGAAGGGACAGATCGACTCACTTTACGATCAAAAACTATCATTGGCTGCCATGTCTCGTAAAATTCAAAGGTCCAGATGTGTCGTTCGAAATTATTTGAAATTAAAACACAATTATGGGACTAAAAACCATCATAGAGGACGCAAACCTCTCCTAAGTCCTAGAAATAAAAGGGACATTGTTCGAAAGTTAACCAGTGGCGAATACTCTTTAAGGGTCCATTCCAGTACAAGTCTCTCTGAGCACAATACATAATGTTATATCAAAGAATAAGAATGTGAAATGGGTGAAGAGGAAGAAAAAGCCAGTTTTGACGTGTATGCATAAAGAGAAGCGCTTAGAATTTGCTAAGGAACACCAAACATGGGACAAGGGGTGGCAGAAAGTGATATTCTCAGATGAGAAAATATTCAATCTGGATGGGCCAGATGGATGCTCGTACTATTGGTATGACCTCCGTAAGAATGAGGAAATCCTAAGCAAGAGGCAATCGGGTAAGTGAAAATTATCCATTACATCTAATTCAGTATGATTATATTAATGACATCGCATTTCGTTTTCATTATGCTCAGATGGTGGATCAGTGATGGTATGGGGGGCATTTGGTGGTAAAGGCAAGTCTGAAATTGTGTTCATCCGTTCAATCACGGACTCAAAAGCATATCAGGAACTGTTGTCACACGATTCGATTCCTAGAGCACAGCAAATTGGTGGACGAGGCTGGATATATCGGCAAGATAATGCCAGCATTCATACATCTGCCTCCACTAAGGCATGGTTCACAGCCAAGAAAGTCAGTCTTTTGGATTTGCCATCAAAAAGTCCGGACTTGAATCCTATGGAGAATGTGTGGGGTAAATTGTCTAGATCTGTGTACAAGCATGGAAGACAATATGTCAGCAAACAAGAATCGGAAGCTTCGATCATACGTGAATGGAACAATATCAGTCTTCTCCAATCAATGAAAACTCGCGTGTTTGAGGTTATCCGGAACAGGGGTAATCGCACAAAATATTAGACTTCAAAACAAACTGGTATGTTAACACTATGCATTCAATCTCTGTACGTGTCTTATAATTTTTGAACAGTTCATTTTGATGCATTATTAAATGTTGACAAAATAAATGCATATTATAATAAAAAAATGTCTAATTTTATGTTTCTTTTGTTGCTCGTTTTCATGGGGACAAATATTATTGTAAACTATTCACTCATTAAGGCTTTACAGCAAAGAATTAGGGTGTCTTATTATAGTTGAACACACTGTACTGTATTTTCCTTGTTGATTTTACTTAAGATTCAAATTGTGGCTTCTTCATAATGGCTATGAATAAAACCAAATTGGTTGGCGGGATTCAGTACTGGTAAAATTTTGTCTTTTATTGCTTGTTATTATTAATCATTAAGCCATCACATACATCGAGATAATTAAAAATCCAAAATTATTTCTGTACAATTACGTTTAGAAAAATTATTAACTCTAAGGGAGAGAAAATGTGACATACAATTTTTTTTACCACTTTTTAATATACAAATAGAATAATTTACAAAAAAAAAATTAAGTAGCTAATTATTTTTACACATACACACTTAAAACGGCCAACATGGTTCGTTACAATACTGAAGATATGCTTCCAAATGCCCTACACTTGTCTGCAGCAGAATTGAATAAACTGTTAACTGCAATAATAATAATAATAACAACAAATATTTCATTAATGAATTACAGGATAATTACATTAAAATGAATGAAACTTTAACAGTTCTGAGTGAATAATTTGTTTAGAAATTAAAATTTCGTAATAACTGCATAATAAAACATTTACAAAACAGGAATCAGTGTATTAACAGGCAGGCTATATATTTAAACTCCATATTTTTAGCATGGAGGAAGACAACATTACATTTTGTGGCGTGCTTACGCTTTTCTTTAGTGAACAATAATTTTTAAAACTTATACAGGATGTATCTAAACCCCTGTGACAAACTTCTGGTGGCGATTCCCCACAGTCAGATGAAAACATAAGTTCATATAAACATGGTTCGGATCAGGCCAGTTCTTAGGCATACGCTGACTACGCATCCGCGTAGGGCCCCGAACGTGAGAGGGCCCCCGTGAGGCGCCCTCGATCCCCCGGTTTTTTTTTTAATTGGCACTGCAGCCGTCTGTGTCACTCACGTTACCTTCCTCATCCTGAAATTTATCATCCTGAGTTGAATTCAGAGGCAGGGGAAGGGAAGCAGCAGGGGGCGGGGCTTTGGGGCGGCAGACAGGAAATCGGGGGCATGGCCGTGGGAATGGGAAAGCCTCGAAATGTATGGACAACGGTCTATAGATATTCATGGTCATCGAGCTCCATTGTTAAAATGAAGCTAAAGTTTCTAGCTCCCGGTAGGGCGGGAACTCAAACTGGCTAAATTGTAGCATCGAACTACTCCAAGGGGGCGAAAAAGAGACGCAGGGAGATGACCTCGTAATGTAACAGGAAAACGTCTCCTTGGTCTAATTTCCACGCATTTTCGCAGAGCTTCCAGGGGGGGCAGAGCCCCCCCTGGACCCCCCGCATAGGGCCGCATAACACCTAAGAACGGGCCTGTAACGAACCGTTGATGAGATTTCCACAGTTAAAATTGAAGTTTCAGCAGCTGGTTTTTCTACTCTGTGGATGGCAGTTGACATGCGGAGAGGCTAGAACAAATTCTTGAAATAATATTGGTTATTAACAGTTGTCGTAAACAACCATTCGGGGGGGGGGGGGCCGAAACGGGTACTGTAGATACAAATAACAGTTATTCAAAAAATATTAAAGTATGCTAAATAAGCAAAGCTTTTCGACCATGTTCAGCACATAACGACTTGTCAATAATAAATACACAGCTGCCCATTAGCTAATAACCGCTAGTAATAGTAAGTAAAGGGTGCCCAAAAAAGTTCCGCACAATAGCTGAAATTCTAATGGTTTTGTTTCGTTTTGTCTGGCCAGATGGAATCTTTCCTGAACACCAAAGTGGTCACAGAAGATCTGTTGAATATGCTCCGCGATGGTCAGATTTAAATCCAATGGACTTTCGATTCTGAGGATATCTGAAGTCATGGCTGTAAACTGTGAAGATTCACGATGTGGCCCACCTATGCTTCCGGATTGAGGATGAATGCCCTGCTATAGACAATCATTATAGCCTCAAGATGTTAAAGCAACCTGAAATTCCACTGACAAACCTGTCTGGAATTTGATGGAGAACATATTGAACAAATCCTGTGATTTCGCTTTTAGTGCAGGACTTTTCAGACACCCTGTAGTGTACAGAATAGATAACAGCCAGACAGTATGGAAGAGAATCAATGAAGATGCTGGAAGGTGCCTACTGGTAACTAAAGCCATGCAGACTGCAATTCATCCAATGGCTGCTGGTGAACGGCGCATGATGGAGGATCAATGGATCACATATGGCTGTCCAGGTGATCTCGAAAGTGCTTGGTTAGTTTAGGTCTGGGGAATTTGGGAGTCGGGGAGGCATTTGGAATGTTAGTTGTGCTCCTCCAATCATTCCCAGACCATTCTTGCCTTATGTGTCACACTATCCTGTTGAAATATAGGACTCATCCCAAGGAAGACAATCACCTTTGTTATGGGTTTATCTGACTCACAATGATGGAGAATGACTCAAAAATGCGTGGAAATTAGACCAAGAAGACGTTTTCCTGTTACGTTACGAGGTCATCTCCCTGCGTCTCTTTTTCGCCCCCTCGGAGTAGTTCGATGCTACAATTTAAAAAAAAAAAAAAACGGGAGATCGAGAGCGCCTCATGGGGGCCCCCTCACGTTCGGGGCCCTACGTGGATGCGTAGTCAGCGTATGCCTAAGAACGGGCCTGCTACCCCAAGAACCAGGAGAAAACTAAAGACATCGTGAACATCTCTGACATCTGTGCGACTTTCAGCTTCTTATATATTATCACATCATTTTTCCTTCAAAAAATGTTTTTCTAATATGTTTTGCTATGTTTCACTACTTTGTAGGTGAATATATACATCATAATTTTCGGAATATATATTCATGTATCATGCAAAATAAAAGTTAAAAAAATCATCGTATTATAAAAAATCTGCTTATTATTATACGCAATAGTCAGACTTCGAATTAGGGATTGTGGCCCCCCTCGCTCGCCAGATTTATCACCACCTGATTTCTTCCTCTATGGTTATCTGAAAAATGTGGTTTTTGTGAAGAGCCTACACATGATTGCTGAGCTAAAAACTAACATCACAACAGCCATTTCTAACATCAATACTGCCTTGCTTCGCAGAGTCTCAAAATCTGGTAAAACAAACACGCTTTTGTATTTGCAAAACGGGACGTCCTTTCGAACATTTATTGTAACACCTAAAGTTTGTCTGCTAACAAGATAAGAGGAAAAGGGTTTTTTTCAAACCAAGCTTTCATAATGTTTTATTGAGGCTATGAGAAATACAAGCTCCGGCACTGAAAAACCACCTGATCAAAATAGGTCTAGCAACAATCCAACCTTCATTGTTTCCAACAAAGGAAAAAAACACCATTGTTTATCTTCAGCTTTTCCCATTTCCACATGGGGTCGCTGTGTTAATTTTTTGATTTTGGCAATGATTTTTTCCATCGGATGCCCTTCCTGATGCCAATCTCACGAGAGGAAATTTTAGAGAAAGGACAAATACAAACATCCATGCCCTCGGCAGGATTCGAAGCCGTGACTCGCTGGATCCGAGAGCGATAAGACCTGCGCCTTAACCCTCTCAGCCACCAAGCTGATAAAAGGAAAAAAAAAAAAAAAAAAACTGATTGTTAAAATACAAGATGAAAACAATGAAAGTTACATTGTTAATAGATCTATCTTGGTCAGGTGACTTTTCAGTGCCGGAGCATGTCTTTCTCGTTAGCCAGTTTCTAGTGAGCTAAATAAAGTTTAATTTTGCAAAATAAACGATACAAGTGTGTATGTTTCAAGTTTCAGCTCCCTAACTTGTCGAGAAGTTGGTTTAATATTGATTATAAGATTTGATCTAAACAAAGTAACATTGCAAGTTACATAAAAGCTTTTAAAAATAAAAGCCAACATTTCAACTAATCTCTGTGATACTTTACTTGCACTTAAATTTTCAAACTGGTACTGTTACAGGCAGCTAAACTTTGATGTGCGTGACTTTAAACTCACCCTGTATAATAGTAATAACTAAGGCTGCGTACGAGTGTTAACTCGAGTCGAATAAGGGTGCAGATAAATTCATTTGAAAACCACAAATTCTGCTTCAAACGAAACAAACATAATTTTAAATGGATTCAGAAAAAGTTAAAAAACACTTGAATTGAAATCAAATCCATTCGATTAATTCGATTCAAGGAGGCTGATCACTCCTGTAAGCTCGAATTGGTTTTGTCCGAACGATACCATTCGAAACCTTCGAATACATCCGAAAATAAGCTTATAACTACTTACAAATAATAGCTCATTTCCGTGTTTATGGCGGACTAATCCATTAGAAATCTTCGGGGACATGTAAACGCAGTTTCAATTAGTTAAAATACCTAATTGAAATTCAAAGATTTCAGAACCACTCGTACGCGTACGACTGCAGCGTTAACTTTAACGTTAGAACAATAGTGCTAGAAATGGAACCAAATTCATCATCTAGATCTTTCATACGGAAACATTACAACAAATATGTTGAGAAAAGTGAAGAAAACTAAGGTATGTTCAAAAGAAATATGTTCAAATGGTTTCAAAAGGAATGTTCAAAGGCCATTCGAATAAGGTATTCAAAAGCTGTTGTATACAAATTAATTGAATGAATCACACAATTCGTTACAGTAGCCAAACTTCAATGCTAGTTCAAATGAATTCGATAAAGGCTCGAATGACTCAAGAAACAGATCAATTCATTTCGAATTGTTTTAATGCAGATTTGATAGCATGTTCGAATGGTTCAAATCGAAGATTTCTTGAGATTATTCGACTCGCACGCAGCCTTAGTAATACCGTAATTTTCGGGAGTAACGCCGCGGCATTTTTGTTATTAAAAGTTAAAAATTCGGCATGTGCGGCGTATCAGCCACCGCAGCGCTACTGCCGAAGATTTTACAAAAAAAGATAGATAGATTCTACACATGATGTTAGGCCTACTTCATATCGTTGTATTAAAAATTCACTCCGATAACGATCGAGCGTGACCGTTCATCGACAGCAGGGGATTCAACCACTTCCCGCCACTCTCATCGTTCTCCCTATAGGTTGATGTCGTAGCCTAACCCAATATTTAGCATCGTCACTTTCGTAAATCGTAATTCCATAGCTTTATCATAGTTTTTCTATCCCCAGATAATAAAGCACTCGATAATAAAGCACTCTTATTATCGAGTGCTTTATGACCAGATAGTTGCGAGCGACATCTACTGCCGCCACCCAAAAGATCTACCAAAAATCAAGAAGAATCTGTCGGTTGTGTAAAATAAATGTTTTGTTCCTATTATTAATTTAGTCACCAGCAAAAACGAATGTCTTAATAAAAAAGATTTCCCTGTGAATGATAATAATATTGTCACAGCTAGCACTAAAAAATGTATGCGTTAGTGCAACATCTGTGCCTTTTGAACGCGTATTTTTTATCAGTTTATTACTCCGTTACTTTCCCTAATTTCGATCATACGGCATCGTTGCAGGATTCAAGGCGGCTGGCCTGCCTTATGAAGAGATTCCCGCATCTGTGGTAGTAGAGGAAGACGAAAAAGAAAATGACCCACCTCTGCAGGAAGAATTTTTATCTTTATTTCATTTTCATTCAGAAACTTCTGATTTTGAAGGCTTCGACTAATAAAATATATCTTAAAAATATTGAATTTTGGTTTCTTTATTGAATTTCTTATAAAACGCGGTTATACAAAACGGACCGTGTGTGATGGGAGGGAGGGGGGTGCGGTGTATCGGCCGCCGCGGCGCTACTGCCGGAGATTTAACATTTTTGTTAAATTTTGGCGTGTGCGGCGTATCAGCCGCCGCGGCGTTACTCCTGAAAATTACGGTAACTACAGGTATTGGACATTGAAACTGAAACACCTTCGCAAATAGCACTGGATACCCCCAGGGCTGAATAGAACCTTCTGCTAGGTAATTAATCGTATGCATATCAATGAATTACGTGTCAGAGTTCTTGGTAGTCACTCCAGTAGAAAAGTTCGATAGTAGGCTTCAAATTGTCTGTGCAGAGCGCTATAATGGGAGACATATCCGACTTCAAAAGAGGGCAGATTGTTGGCACGCATCTAGCAGGTGCATCTGTGTCCAAAACTACCACACTTTGTGATGTCTCACATGCTACAGTATCCAGGGTGATGTGTGCATATGAACAGGAAGGACGAACCATGGAGCAACTGCAGGAGAAAATGGAAGTTGTCGGAAAGAGACGTCAGGACATTGACCAGGATTGTTGCACGAAAGCGGAAAACTACCGCAGCAGAAATCACCGCAGAAACGAATACACACCTCCAGGAACCTGTGTGCACAAAGACAATCCATAGTTACCTGCATAAATCCAACATCCATGGCAGGGTTGCTATACCGAAACCTTTCATCAGTAGTACAAATGCCTCCAAGCGGGTTCAGTGGTGTCGGACGCATAAAACCTGGACGTTGGATGACCTCAAACGCGTCATATTCTCGGATGAGTCCAGCTACACTGTCTTCCAAACAACAGGGAGGGTATTCGTCTGGAGGAGCCCCTCTGATGCCTACAACCCAGACTGCTTGGCAGCCACAGTCAAACACGGAGGTGGATCAGTAATGGGTGGATCAGTAATGGTCTGGGGTGCAAACTGTGCAGGACCTCTACCGATCCTTCCCAAGACGTGTCGCTGCTGTGCTGGCTGCCCACGGTGCCCCAACACCTTATTAAATAAAGATTTTGGATTTCTACCAGGTGTTTTAGTTTCAATGTCCAATACCTGTATATCAGTAGTAATGCAGTACTAGGGATGTACTCCTTGTTAATGCTGTATAATGTGTATAATAAAGAGAAGAAATAAATACCGTATCTTTTATTTGCATTATTAACAGTTCACCAATTTAGTCATCTTTTTGCCCGTGAATATCAAGTTTTTTTTTTAACCAGTATTTAAAATGAAGCATTATCTTCGTCTTTAGTGACTCTGAGATTATTTTGTTTTAATTTTCTGCATGTAAAAAAAAGCAGATCAGATCGTCCACTATACTTTAAGATTAATCTTTCACCATATCTTTTACAATATTTACAGTGGATTAAGTTTAATGTTTTTATTATCAAAAATAAGATTCAAATTACAAGATTTGAAAAATCTTGATGTCTTCGGTTACAATACAAAATATGACGGAAAATGACTGGGCTAGTATTTCAATATGGCCAACAAGGTTCTTCACAATACTGAAGGTACGCTTCCAAATGCCCTATGTTTGTTTGCGCTAAGAATGCATAAACAGTTTCCTAAAAAGATAATAACAGCAAACGGGAATAAATTTATGTGACGATTAGTCTATTTGGTTAAAAAGAAATTAAGAGAATTTCTAGGCCATTATAAAGTTATTAAAATTCAAGAACTGTTATTTCCCTTTAGAAGGATTAAGATGATGGAAATTAAGAGATAATGATATGCATACAAAATAAAGTGCAGTGTATACCAGAATTTTAAATTTAAGTCTCTTATAAACGTTTTCAAATATCCGTCACAGAAAGTGAAACGTATAATTCTGTGCAAATTTTGTTAAAGTGAAAAAAAGCCTTATAAAGTGAAAAACTACAAAGAGTATCCACACGAAGTCAAAAACCATTTAGATCCCTGGAAGGATTGAACAGCCTACTTACTACTGTACGAGGGTGGGCTGAAAAGTAATGCCTCCATGGCTGTAACTTTTTTATTTTTTAACCGATTTTCAAAATTCTTTTTGTATCGGATACTCACATTTGTCCTCTATATAATGCACTATTCACTTTTTGACATAGTCCCCATCCCTTTCCACGCATTGTACCAACGCGTGACTAGTAGAGTGAACCCGTCGGAGAGGAATTCCGGAGTCGGGTGAACCCGTCAGAACGCAACTCATGCCCCTTAAGGTGCTCTTTCCTCTTTGGGAAGTGGTGAAAGTCGCAAGGTGCAAAGTCTTTCATTTTTGAACTGCAGTTTTTCATCTTCGAACTGTAGGCGCTGCAACCCCCTCTGATGTGTGGCGTTATCGTGCTGCAGAAGAGGATCCAAAGCTGCCATTCGATCTTCGTGTCGACGACAACCCCGGAATTCCTCTCCGACGGGTTCACCGAACATGAAATTTAAATTTGCTATGAAAAATTTTTAATATTGTCGATTATCTCTGAAATAATCAATTTTACGCAATTTTTTCTCTTCTACATTTTCACGTAGATAACATGGCAATCCCATTCAAAATAAGAAGAATAGTCTCCTACATTTTCACCACATGCAGCATGCAGAATAAGAAGAACAACCAATTATGTGACTGCAAAAGAGACTAATAAAATGGAAATGGGAAAGGAAGGAGATAATCATACAAGCAGCAGAATCTACTTAGCTTATTAAAAAAAAAAAAAAAAAAAAATCAAAACCAAAACAAAAGTGGAGCAGCTAAGAGTGGATGATAATACAACATTTTTGAAAAAAGCCAATCAAATGAAACCTTTCTGCTGACAACATTTTTAGAAATGAACATTCCAATAAGATTTCAATGTTGGTTGATATCTCGTTCATTTCTCTTCGTTATGGCTTAATTAACTTTTAATCAATATAAGCTAGCCTTTATCTTTTCAATGAAATTAAATTATTCTCTCAGAACTTATTATTTTTTAAATCATAAAAAGTTTCATTTACCTTATTTAATACCGGTTTAGTTGAAAGAACGTCAAATAATCCTCCTAGAGAAACATTCTACAAGAGAAAAACGATACAAATTTAGTAATGAAGAGAATCATCTCAATTTTAATAGGTTTGAATAGGCTTAAACGCTCGGCAATAAAAAATATTTAATTAATCAATAATCATTCATTTAATTTTGATAATTTTTAATTAAATCAATTAATTTACAGTGCTGGACAGAATTCTAAACTCACATGAATTTTGAACCAAACTTTACTAAAAACAAAAAGATCTACATCAGCTTTTTACATATCATTTTTCAAACATAAATTTACCACTTTGCTTATTGTCATTCGTATATTTTAAAAATTTTGTGAACAACGACGATTTCACTTGGACAGAATTATAAACTCACCCTTAGAAAACAGAAGTATGGCGATTATTTTTCAAACATTAGTACTTTGTTGGTCCTCCATTGTTTCTTATGACTTCAAACATCCTTTTGGCATCTAATCGACAAGTTTATGCAAGTACTCAATGGTGGTAAGATTCCCCATCCTTCCATGATGGCAGTGGTGAGCTCTTGACTAGTCTGGAATTGCCGATGATCTTTATAAAGAAGACATGCTAGTTGTCCCCATACATTCTAAATTGGGCTGAGGGCTGGGGAGCATGACGGCCAACATAAAACATTTATCTGCTGGTCTTGAAACCATTTTTTCATAAGGTTGGAACGATGGCATGGAGCATTACCTTGCTGGAAAGACCAGTTATCTCCACTAAGAATTTCACCGTAGCTTGAAAGTTGAGTTTCCAGCAGCACTTTGTATCTTGCAGAGTCCATCCATCCATTGATCACTACCACATCACTTTTACTCTGAGCAGAAAACGTCCCCCAAACCATTACTGAGCCACCCCCTATTTGACGACTCAGTTTAAGCTATTCATCTTGTCTGATATTATGCCAATAATAGTCCCATCCTTTGAGACCATCGAGGTTGAATTTCTTTTCATCAGAGAACACCACTGTGTACCACTCGTGAGTCCATGCCATTTTTTCTCTACAAAACTCCAATCATGCATTTTTGTGAGCTCGGTTTAGAGGTGGTTTTCGTAGAAATTTTTTGTAGACAATGATGGGAGTTGTTGTTGCAGAACCTGTGCAACAGTGCGCCGAGAGCAGTTAAGTGAAAGTACATCTACAATGTGTCCAGGTTCCAGTTGCCGGTCGTCGAATGAGATTCATCTCGAGAGCTTAAGATTTTTTTCCTTCCTCTTCGTTTCATCGCTTTCCCATCAACTTCCCAATGTTGTAATACATTTCTGACAGCACACTGGGATCGGTTAAGATGAGCTGCAATTTTCATTGGGACATTCCACATCCATGCAGCATCAATACTGTCATCCTAATGTCTGTCTCACTAAGCTCTGTTCATCGTGGCAATGTTTTACACAGTATAAATCTGCAGCAGACACTTTCTTACAATAAGTGATTGCAATTTGCATATGATAAAAATAGACGGGCGAACATATTTTTAAGGGTGAGTTTATAATTTTGTCCAGCACTGTAAGTCTGGTAAAAATGCATAGATGACGTAATAAATGAACACACTCTGATGCATTTTCCAAGAGCCATCGAAGCAAAAATATCATCAACGTAATGGGTCTCTACTGTATTTTTCAACAATTTGAGTCTGATTCGGGCTGCTAGCCAAAATTTTATCCACGTGTTCTTATTGTCCTACAGGGGTTGGATAAAAATATGGAGTTGGGTAACCCTTGACTTGTAGAACAGCTTGGAACCTCCTTGGAATAGACAAATAGAGATCCTGTATGATTTTTAAGGGAATCTTGTACCATTCTTCATGCAAAACATGTTCCTTCAATGATGACGAAGGTGGATAGCGTGCTCGCAAGTTTCTTTCCAAAGGCTAAGTAATATTAATATCTGGTGATTGTGGGGGCCATCGCAGAGAAAACAAGTCCTGGGCAATGCGAGCTGTGTGAACCGGTGGCTTATCTTGGTAAAAGGCATCACCTTTGAGAACAAAGTTTGCACCATCGGATGAACCTGGTCACACAAAACGTTGAGACAGTCCTTGGCAGTGATGTGGCCTTGCAGGGTAACAATAGGGCCGACAGAATACCATGATATTGCTGGAAAAACCATGACTGAACCTCCACCATGTTTTACTGTTGGCTGCAAACAATCTTGATCATAAGCTTGCTTTGGTGTTCTCCAGACGTAAACTCGGCCAGCATTTGGAAATAGTGTGAACGAAGACTCATCCGACCATATGTCCTTTTTCCATTGCTCCAAAGACCAGGTTTTATGAACACTGCACCACTGTCTTCGGATTTTAGCATTGCAATCAGTGATCAGTGGCTTTGGGATTGCAGCACGTCCAGAAATACCCTGTTTGTGGAGTTCCCTTCGAACTGTTTTGGTGCTGACAGGGTTTGTGAGAGTGGCATTCAGTTCTGCATTAACTTTTGCAGCTGTATTCTTCTTATTACGTACCACAATCCTACGCAATGTTCATTGATCATCCAACACATTTTTCCGTCCATGCTGATGTTTATCAGACTTGGTTTTTCCACTCCTGATGTATGCAGTTGTAATCTTGAATACTTTGCTTCTTGAAACACCAAACATTTCAGACACCTTGGTTACATAGCAGCACCTGATAGCAGCACATCACTCAAATTTTACTTCAGACATGCATTTTCTGAGGAGTTTCCATATTTTTGTCCAACCCTTGTATTTTGCTAGCAGTGCCAGATCCATTTCTGTATACGACATTTGTAATTTTTCCTTACCTGCTGGCTCATTTTGTCCATGCATTTAATGGCAGGAGCTCTACGGTTGTCAAAAAATGGGGGGTTTTGCCAATGATCATAGTTGGTTTCCACCAAATACCATGTGCTATTCTTTGTTCCTATATTCCAAACATCCGCATCTTTAAGACCTCGAGTTATTACAGAACCCTAAAATAAATGAAAAATTTTTTTTTCTTACTTCACTGTTTATTTCCTTCTACTTAACTTCGTAAATAGTTAATACAAGCAGAATAATAATTAACATTAAATAAACATTTTATATACCGGGTGGGCAAGAAATAACGTGAGGTGTTCATAGGGGGCGCTTATTTCAAGAAAATAATGAATACCTAATTGTCAAATGAACAAATACCGTACAAACCAACTTTAGTAACAACAATAAACAATGTTTTATTTTGAATTCCAAATGTGTTTCAATATGACCACCAGTGTGCTGTTCCAATAGCTGCATGCAGTACACGACATTTTCTACGGCAGCTCGCAGCATATCTGCATTAATTACTATGATATGTAACGTTATTTGATCCTTTAAGGTTGAGAGGTTGAGATCAGGCGGCCTGGGTGGCCATACCATGGGAAATGCACGACTAATTATTCTGTTGTCTGAAAAACGTTCTCGCAACATCTGCTGCACCTGACATCCGATGTGCGGTGGCGCACCATCCTGCGTAAAAATGGTAGAATCCAGACAACCCTTTTCCTGCAATCGTGGTATCACAAAATTCTCAAGCATATCGGCATACCTGGCAGAATTGACGGAACAAGTCACTGGTCCACGGGGACGGATTTCTTCAAAAAAGTACGGGCCGATGACGAAAGAAGCAGTAAAGCCGCACCGTACTGTTAGTTTCGGTGAATGCATAGGAGTTGGCAGACACACTTGTGGATTTGATGCAGTTGTGGGTATTGATATCACCATTCAAATAAAAATGTGCCTCGTCACTCCATAAAATTTGCCATGGCCATGCATCATCCACTTCCATACGTGCTAAAAATCTCAACGTCAGTTCTGGTACGTTCATCTCCAGGAAGCAATTGTTGAACAGGTGGGAGTTTATAGGGATAAAATGTCAATATCTTATGCAATATTTTCCTACCGTCGAATATGGGATATCTGATTGGCGTGCTATTGCGTGTGCACTGCTGGTACCCTGCACAGTAGTCATCTCCTGTTCCACAACAGCAGTTGCAACCTCTTCAACGTGTTGCTGCCCGATTCGTTTGCGTCCCCGGCCTGGCTGCACTCCTAGAGTTCCGGTAGATTCAAATCGTTCAATCATTTTCCGTAAGTTAGTTATGCTCATCGGTCCTCTTCGTAACGTTTTCAATCTCCGGAATTCACGAAGGGCAGCACTTGCATTGTCGCTCTTCTGATAAAACAACTCGACTAATAATGCCTGGTCAGGCAAAGTAAGCGTCGTCGTCAGGCCATTCGTTCGTGAATGATGGGAAATCCTCAGCCTTGCCTTTTATTGTCATGATTGCTCAACATGGAATGCGTTTATGCAAATGTATTCATTGTTTTCTTGAAATAAGCGCCCCCTATGGCGACTTTTGGTACTTTTTTTTTTTTTTTTTTGCAGAAATCGAAACTGCATGTTCCACTAAGTATATACACCAAAATGTACTGCATTTGGCCTAACGAGCTCTGAACACCTCACGTTATTTCTTGCCCACCCGGTATTTTGCAGAATCATGCCTAAATAATATCAAAATCATAAATTATTTCTTTTTTTTCTTCTTTCTTAACATTTAAATTATTATGGAATCAGTTTTTCACTAACTTCCCCAGCTTTGACACCTCCAAGAATAAAATAGACAGGTGCAAGGAGTTGGGCCTCTGAAAGAATCATCTGGGCCTCTTGATAGCTAGTGGCAACTTCCATCACATTACGTGCTAGAAACCCCATCCAATGTCCTTTACGAAATCCCAATATCCACTCAAGTATGCCTGAGTAAAAGGAAAATAAAATTAAATAAAATAACATTTATGGAATATCATCATAAAAACCTACTGATTACAACCTACGTATCCGCCTTTCAGTTGGAAACGTTCATCTACGGTTAACGAAAACAGCTTCTGTAATTCCAAAAAACTTAATGAATAAAGTGGTGCAGATTATTCTAGAAATTTGCACAGTAATTCCAATTTATAAATACAGGGTGGTGCCAAATCGACTGACACATTTTAAGTGTCATAAAAAATAGTATGCAAAGCAAACCAAATAAATAACGCCATCATTTGATAGATTGAAATATGCCATTTATTCTACAAAAATTCCAAAACTGTTTGAATCAATAACTTATTGCAAAATCATTTTTGGAAGTTCTCATACATGCAGCTCCGTAAAACCTCATTAATGGTCGCAATTTCGTCAAAAATAGCTTGTCCGAGTTCAGGAATATTTGTCATACGTTTATGGAGCACATGTTCTTTCAATCTAGAACAGTAAGATCAAGTGACCAAACGAGCCAAGCGATGTCTCCAAAATGAGAGATAACACATCCAAACAGGCAATGAACAGCAGCCTTACTTTTTCGTGCAGTATGGGCTATTGCCCCATCTTGTTGAAAATGAAGAACTTCAAGATCATCTTTCCAATGTAATTTACAAAAATAATTTTTGGAAATTTTAGTGAATAAATGGCATATTTCAGTCTATGAAATGGTGTTGTTGTTGTTTATTTGTTTTGATGACCATCTGAAATCTGTCAGTCGGCTCAATGCCATCCTGTATAGGTTTTAGAATGCAAGAACATTATCATCATCCAAACATAACTGGTTTCATAGCAGAGACAACACCAACATAACCGGCAAAGTTAATCGATCGATAAAGAGTGCTATTCCCTTTTTGATAATCAACCAAGACAACAAGCTTCCGTAATATTTCTGTACCCTTCCATACATGTTCCTTGGTGTCCCATCTAAAATGGTAAACAAACAGAAAGGATGTTATTTAAATAAAGACGATATTTTTCAATTATAAATGATTCAGAACAAAGGTAAATATCAAGTTGATAATACAAGCTAAAATTGGTAGAGGCTTTACAACACAACAAAGGGAGAACAGAGTTTCCGACTAGTTTCGCCATTTATTCTCGGCTATATCAAGGATATACACAAGAGGACATAAGCCTTTATATACAGAAAATATGGTACAGAATGAGAACATGATTGGATGAAGAGATAACAAATAGTAAATAATATAAATTGTACAGTGGCGACATTGAAAGGAGAATGGTTGGATAAGGAACCAATAACAATGAAATTATAAGTAAAGGAAACTTTGAGAGGAAAATTAATTGAAATATAAAGGAAAAAGTGATGTCATAACACAAACAAAATTGAAAACGCGGACCTAGAAGAAGACTCATCCGGAATTAACGTAAACTAAGGTATCAATAAAAAATGGAAAGGAAAAGTAAATATACAAATTTGAAAAATTACAAGAGTGGCAGTCTTGAATGGGTCGTTGCATAGATGGAGAATGGTCATGATTTCACTTTGCTCTTTCACTCTCGAAGCTATTGAGATCTTTAAAGCTAAGATCTCCTCTCCAGATCACCTCCTCAACTGCCAAACTGTTTTTGTTATTTATTCAATTTTAAAGTCTTTATCCGATATCTTGTAATTTTTCAAATTTGTATATTTACTTTCCTTTCCATGTTTTGTTGATACCTTAGTTTACGTTAACTCCAGATGAGTCATCTTCTAGGTCCGCGTTTTCAATTTTGTTTGTATTATGACATCACTTTTTCTTTTATATTTCAATTAATTTTCCTCTCAAGGTTTTCTTATAATTTCATTGTTATTGGTTCCTTATCCAACCACTCTCCTTTCAATGTCGCCACTGTACAATTTATATTATTTACTATTTGTTATCTCTTCATCCAATCATGTTCTCATTCTGTACCATATTTTCTGTATATAAAGGCTTATGTCCTCTTGTGTGTATCCTTGATAAAGCCGGGAATGAGTGGCGAAACTAGTCGGAAACTCTGTTCTCCCTTTGTTGTGTTGTAAAGTCTCTACCAATTTTATCGATAGAAATAGCACTATGGACCCCTTACTGAACGATAATACAAGCTAAGCTAATATTTAAGTAAAAAAGGAACGAAATCTATTTTGAATACAGATTTTACCCCATAAACAAGCCAAAATCCATGTTTCGTGCATGATAAATTTCTCCTAATAAGAAAATATTTTCACATATGTAACTTATAATTGAGAATACTTTAGAAATTATTTTTGATGTTTCCTACGTAAAATATTTCCTTCTTACCTTTAGGATCCTGTGCTATTATTGATGTGCAAACAGTGAATACTTCATAGAAGATGTTGTAGAGTGTTACTTCCCCTAATTTACAAAAAATAAACTTAATAAACAATCAAAACTGGTTATTTTTCATTTTTGAAATGTTTAGAATGATACGAATGATTACTAAATTTCAAGCATAATAGATAATTAAATATATTCTACCAAGGGGTAGGCCAGATGCTGTTGCAATCCCTTGCAGCTCTTCAGGAAAAGGGTAAGCGAATGTTGGAACCATTGCAGGCTACATTCCATCAGATGATTAAAGAAATTTAAAAAATTAAAAATTGATTAATTATGATATTGTATATTGTCTCGTACAGGATCAATACAAATATTTAAAAGAAACTTTTTTTTTTTCAACAATGAAAAAAAATATGCTTTATTCAGTTTAAATCAAAAATATACAAGGCCTGTGAGAGAAGTATCCGACCTAATTTTTTTTTGCGAAAACCTGATGGATTTGGATCGCACGTGCTTGCATGAGCCGACCTTGATCATTTGTGCGTATGCGTGAATTTTTTCCCGCCTCTCAATAGCGTTAGTTGCTGGCAATCAGCATTAGAGGGAGGTAGTGTGTTGTGCTCTCGTCGGTTTTTGATTTGAAAGAAAACGACGCAACGACTGGAGCAGCGTTAATGCATCAAATTTTGCCAGAAACTGGGCGACAGCCAGGTGGAAACCATCAGTCATTACAGTGGAAGCATTCCTCGTCACCACGACCAAAGAAGGCCCGTCAATGTGAAAGTGATGCTGACCGCTGTCTTTGACTCTCGCGGTGTGGTACACCACGAGTACGCACCACAATGTCAAACAATCACCAAAGAGTACTACAGGGATGTCCTCCGTCGCCTACGTAATGCAGTGCGGTGCAAGAGACCGCAGTTGTGGTCAACAGGCAATTGGCGCCTCAAAAACCAAACTTGATTCAGACTTTTTTGGTGAAAAACCAGACTCCCGTGGTACAACAGGCTCCGTACTCTCCTGACCTGGCCCCCTGCGACTTTTGGCTGTTCCCCAAACTCAAGAGGCCATTGAAAGGAATGCGATTTCAGAGAGAGGACATTATGGCTGCAATGACAGCCGAGCTAAACTCCATTCTGAAAGACGCTTTCCAGGAATGCTTCCAACAATGGCAGCACCGCTGGGAGCAGTGTGTGGAGTCCCAAGGAGACTACTTTGAGGGTGATTAGGTTTCCAATGCTCCAGGTGTGTAACCTTTTTTTTCCCGGCCGAAGGTCGGATACTTTTCCCACAGGCCTTGTATAGTGCTTTATAATAACAAATCAAAAGTGACCTAAATGTAATAAAATTGTACGACTTGTGCGCTGGTTGTTAGAATTTGGAAACAAGAGGCAAAGTTTGGAATTTTTGAAATGGCCATCTCAAGGGCTTTCTGTGACTAAAGAATTCTGGCAAACACTGATGGAGGCCAGACTCATGTGACACGCATGCAACAATGCCTCAAATAACATCCCTAATCCAATGATGGAGGCCTCAATAAACATCAATATTAAGACTGTATACAGAGGCTATGGGAGCCAACACCCAACCCAAATACTCTTGATAAATGCTGGACAGCTTTGCACCCCACCCTCCTCCAGGTTGGGAAACATTGCCACTGAAAATTTTATGACTGAAAACTGTTAGGCTGATGTCACAAGTTTTGCACAGTATATGAGAATACCAAGCCATGTCATATTTCAGATTGAATTCTCAGAATGCACTAAAATGCTTTGCAACGTATCCCATGGTTTTCATCACTTGTACTTAGATGCACCGATCTTCATTCGTCAAGCATGTTACTAGTCTCTAAAACTTGGCAAACATGACCATGATGGATAGCTTCAACATTGTATAGCATTTTGCTGTGAGTAGTAAAGTAAAGAGAATGGATCAGTTGGTTATTAATTTATATACTAAATTATTTCTTTATTTAAAACATAAACTAACAAGGGAACTCCACAGAGCCTAACCGCTTTAACAATGGACTCCTTGTATGACTATGTATGCTGAAATTTTTTTTGTTTTCGCGGTTTATTTTGAAAGAAACACAATTTCGCGCTCTCTCTATAGTAGCTTCAGATGAGTAATATATTTCAATTTGGTGAAAATCTGTGACATACATGTTCAAGGGATTCCCTTGTAAGTCCACTTTTGGGTCATTCCACATTAAGGGGACCAGGGGTCCCCACTCGACCATCTCCAAATTCAATGAAATTTGGTGTGATGATTCTATATGGTCTTTGATGGTAGTATACCAAATTTCAGTTCAGTATCTTCAGTGGTTGAATTTTTAGGGGCTTTCAAAGAGAAGCCATTCACCTTCATGTCGCGTACGAAGGTGCAAAAGTGCCAAGTTTGCTAGGCTTTTTAAAACGTTTAAAAATTTGTCGTAAAATTCTGAGAGACCAAGTTTGACAGGACGCAGCTCCATTTCAAGTAAACCAACAATTCCAAAACTTGAGAGGGTTATTTCCACACATGATATGTATATATGGATTGAATTTATTCAACATTGTATGCCTAGATCAGAAGATGTGCATGTGCAAAGTTGGCCAAACTTTTTTGTATGCAAATTTAGGGTATTTTTGAGGGGCAATATCTCAACTGTGTCATCTTTAATCCTTTTTTCTTTCCACAGATAGAAAGAGCATGATTTAAGCTTTCAAAGCTATATTGTTTAATTTCTGGATCTTGTGTTTTGGTGAGTAAGAATACCTTTCAAAAGTTAGGAAAATGGATTGTCGATAAGTTCAAAAAATTAATACAATTGGAACAAGCCATGGTAACAGATGAAGGGCGGATACCACTTTTCCACAAAAAGAGATTTTTTAATCCTCATAGATGTATACATTTCGGCTACTAAGTAGCCATCTTCAGTATGAATCAAATAACAACAAAATTTGTACAAGTATTTATAAGAGAAATAAACCAATCAGAGAGATTTTCCAAAAAACTTAAATCCAAAGAATGTTACTATATAAAAGATGACAAAAGTAACCACCTAGTCATCCTAGACAAATGCATGTATGTTAAAGGAGTAATAGAATTCTTAGAGCAAGGACCATACACCTTACTTACAAATAACCCCTTAAGTAACTTAATCACGAAGACAAAAAACTGCATTGCCAGCTGCAGTACTATTTTTAAAAACAGTAGCACTAAAAACTTATGCCCCAGCAATCCGCGTCTTCCAAGGCTGTACTGCTTGCCAAAGACACATAAACCTGGCAATGCTATGAGACCCATAGTCGACAACACTGGTTCCCCGATAAGTGGAGTAGCCAATTTTCTTAACAACTACTTTAAAAAGTTGATACTACCAGGGCAATCATTTTCCATTAAAAACAGTGTGGAACTTACTAAAAAATTAGAAAATGTTATCATTCCAGACAATCACATCTTGGTGTCGTTTGATGTCACCTCCATGTTCCCCAGCATACCTATAGATGATACTATAAATATTCTCGGAGACTTTTTAGACTTTAATGATATACCGCTAGCTCAAGTTAGAGATCTATTGCTGCTTAGCAGGCTATGTTGCTACAATAACTTCTTCCAATTTGACAAAAAAAAAATTTTATAAAATGGAAAAAGGTACCCCTATGGGAAGCAGCCTGAGTCCTTTCTTAGCTAACCTATTTTTGAACCATCTTGAAAATCTTGCATTTACTAAATTTTCCTATTTCCCGGAAGTCTGGTACAGGTACGTGGATGATGTCTTTGCAATCTGTAAAAGTGATCACGTAGACCAACTTATAAACGACCTTAACAACTTATGTCCATCTATATCTTTTACTGTGGAAAGGGAACTCAACAATTCCCTCCCATTCTTGGATATACTTGTGCATAGGGGAGGAAGGACGCTAACTTTTGATGTATACAGGAAACCGAACTATGTCCCTGCTTACATTAGGAGTGACTCAAATCATTGCTTCGGCCATAAATTGGCAGCATATAACCACATGATAACTAGAGCTTTAAAAATCCCAATGACGCAAGACAAAAGGAAGGAGGAGTACAACAAGATCAAAGAAGCTGCTATCTTCAATGGTTTTAAAACTGAAACAGTGGACAAACTTATCAAGAGGCAAACTTTCAAGATGAAGATAGAAAGATACACAACCCTCACCGATTGCGCCCATAGAAAAGATAAAAGATTTATCAGTTTGCCCTACAATAGAAACCTGACTAGAGGCATTGAAAGGATTTGCAAGATGTTCGACCTGCAGGTTGCATACAGAAGCAGCCACACTCTCAAAAGACTCCTCGGCAACACCAAGGATCAAATAGAGACACATGAAAGATCCGGGATTTATGAAATCCAATGTGGGACATGTGATCTTAAGTATATTGGCCAGACCCGCAGAAGGATAGAGACGAGGATTAAAGAGCACTTTGATCACATTAGAAATTATAGACCAGAGAAATCCTCTGTTGCGGACCACATATTGAAGACAGGACATGAATGGAAAAAGGAAAACTTAAAGATTTTACACGTCGTGGACGACTGCAAAAAAATTGAATTTTTTGGAGTCCATGGAGATCTTGAAGAATCACGGAGACAAACTAATGAATCATGATAATGGACCTTTAGATTTAACAGTAATGGAAACCCATATTAAACTTTGTAAAATAACTATATTCCAATTCTGATCCAGGAGGAACTTAGCTCTCTACTAAGTCCGCGGTTTTAGAGCCAATCGGGTTCTAAGTTTGGTTGTTAGACTTTTAAATTTTGGAAAATCTCTCTGATTGGTTTATTTCTCTTATAAATACTTGTACAAATTTTGTTGTTATTTGATTCATACTGAAGATGGCTACTTAGTAGCCGAAATGTATACATCTATGAGGATTAAAATCTCTTTTTGTGGAAAAGTGGTATCCGCCCTTCATCTGTGCACAAGTATCCACAGTTTGACAAGGTCAGTTAATTATATTGTTTATATAATTTTAGCTAAGCCATGGTAAATCGCCTTGTGATGGAATTGGAAGAGCAGCAAAAAGGCGAGCAGCCTGTGCTAGTCTGCAGAGGCCCTTAGATAACCAAATATTGATCCCATATGATTTATTCAAATTCTGTGATGATAGTATTCCAGGCATAAAGTTTTTTTATGTAACAAAGAAGAAACTGAAAACATTCAGCCTAATCAAGAAAGAAGGTTTGCCAAGGGCCATACAATTGCTGGAACAAGGGAAAATCATCAATTTAGGCCAATTAATTTTAATAAGCTGCAGGTGAGCAGAGTTTCCAATGATGCTACAGCATTCACAGTCAATGCCTTTGAAGCAGATGAAGAAATTCCAGATATCTTAATTGCAAACTTACAGCCAGGACAATATGTCACATGTATGTATGACAATTTTTGGTGAGTTGGAAATGTGTGTGAAGTTTCACATGAAGAACAAAATGTCCTCATCAGCTTTATGCATCCACATGGCTCTGCTTGTTCATTTCACTGGCCAACTGCTAAAGACACCTGCTGGATTCCTGAGCAACGTATTTTTATGACTTTAGAGGCACCATCAACATCATCATCAGGAAGACAATACAGTTATTCACAATACAGTCAATCTGTTCTGGACAAAATTGAAGAACTGTTTAACCAAAGATGGAACTGAGTTTTTTGTAGTTTTGTTTTGTTAATTTGCTGTGTACTTCCATTGTTTTTTGGTATGCATTGAATAAAAAAATGAATTGCCTAGTTGTATTATCAGGCATAATATTTCACTGTTAGAAATTTTTGCGAAGTACTAAAACAGTAACTTTTGAAAGGTATTCTTATCAATTAAATGCAAGATCCAGAAATTAAACAATATAGCTTTGAAAGCTTAAATCATGCTCTTTCTATCTGTGGGAAGAAAAAAAGGATTAAAGATGACACAGTTGAGATATTGCCCCTCAAAAACACCCTAAAATTTGCATACAAAAAATTTTGGCCAACTTTGGACATGCATATCTTCTGATCTAGGCATACAATGTTGAATAAATTCAATCCATATATACACATCATGTATGGAAATAACCCTCTCAAGTTTTGGAATTACTGGTTTACTTGAAATGGAGCTACGTCCTGTCAACTTGGTCTCTCAGAATTTAACGACAAATTTTTTAGCCACTTTAGAAGCTTGTATTTTCACTCAGATGCAGTTAAATCCATAAATTTTGTCACGATGTGATTCAGCATAAAAAGTTGTCTATGTACGAGGGTGGGCTGAAAAGTAATGCCTCCATGGCTGTAGCTTTTTTATTTTTTAATCGATTTTCAAAATTCTTATTGTATCTGATACTCCCATTTCTCCTCTATGTAATGCACTATTCACTTTTCGACAAAATCCCCATCCCTTTCCACGCACTGTACCGACGCGTGACTAGTCGGGTGAACCCATCTGAGAGGAATTCCGGGGTTGTTGTCGACACCAAGACCGAACGGCAGGTTTCACCTCGTCGTCAGAACGCAACTCGTGCCCCTTAAGGTGCTCTTTCCTCTTTGGGAAGTGGTGAAAGTCGCAAGGTGCAAAGTCTTTCATTTTTGAACTGCAGTTTTTCATCTTTGAACTGTAGGCGCTGCAACCCCCTCTGATGTGTGGCGTTATCGTGCTGCAGAAGAGGATCCAAAGCTGCCATTCGATCCTCGTGTCGACGACAACCCCGGAATTCCTCTCCGACGGGTTCACCTGACTAGTCAGGCGTTGGTACAATGTGTGAAAAGGGATGGGGGCTGTGTAGAAAAGTGAATAGTGCGTTACATAGAGGAGAAATGTGAGTATCAGATACAAAAAGAATTTTGAAAATCAGTTAAAAAATAAAAAAGTTACAGCCATGGAGGCATTACTTTTCAGCTCACCCTCATATATTATTTCTTTGTCCTGGACCCCTAATGGTCATTTTCGCCAAAACTTTTTCTCCAATTCAAAGTTACTGATTCTGGCTGGCAGTTCTCTTTGATATTCTACCTGAAAATATCTTTGCATTTGTTTATCCACAAAACCACTGGGTAAACTAAAACAGAGTAAACTTTCTGAATTGATGATTCAAATGTACGTAAATCGTTTGTTTCCATATTGTATATTTTCATATGTTTGGGACTTTATGGCACCTTATATGATCCTGCATGCTTTACTTGTTTTTAATGAAAGAAAAACCAACTTGACAAAATAACAAAAAAACGTTACTTTTTCTTAAGAACGGTACAGACAGGAACTAAGTCTTTAAAGGCAGCTTGCCCATAATATGGACATCTACGGTAGTAATATTAACATTCAGCACAAGCTATAAAAATTACTTACAAGTAGTATTAACTTGTGATAAAAGAATAAATAAAGTAAACAATTAATTTGCTATGGAAGAAATTTTATGATCCCATGACATAACTATCAAGCCCAAGTAATATACGAGGATGGGCTGAAAAGTAATGCCTCCAAGGCCATAACATTTTTATTTTTTAACGAATTTAAATTTTTTTTTTTTCAAATGATAGCTTATTTTGTTCTCTTTCAAAAACACTTTATGTCTATGTCACTAGATGGTGTAGGTCTGCTGAAAATGAAACATAATGGCGCCCTACATGGAAGTCAGGTTGAAACAGCACGCAGTGATTGAGTTTTTGACAGCTGAAGGTTGCGATCCTGTCCAAATTCATCGCCGTATACGGCAATGCAATTTTTGACGTCAGTACAGTGAGAAGATGGGCAAGATTAGTGAAAGAACGAAACCAGGCAAGCTCTAGCCTAGCCGATCAACCCTGCAGTGGACGACCAATCACAGCAACAGACGAGCAACATCGAGTTCGTGTCGATCAAATGATTTGTTCCAACCGCCGAATTAAGCAATATGACATCGCTACAGAGCTCCAAATTTCCAAGGAGAGAGTGCACGTTATCATAACCGAGTTGCTGGGATATCGTAAGATGTGTGCTCGTTGGGTACCGCACATACTCAAAGAGAAGAGAAAGAACGTTTGCCAGGATCTGTTGGCCCGGTACGAGCGTGAGGGTGAGGCTTTTCTGCAGCGCATTCTCACGGGGGATGAATCGTGGGCACATCATTTTGACCCAGAGAACAAACGACAATCGTTGGAATATCGCCATGCAACACCTCCACGTCCCAAAAAGTTCAGGGTTATCGAGTCAGCAGGGAAAGTCATGTTGACCATCTTTTGGGACTTCCAGGGTGTTATCCACCTTGACTTCTTGGAACCAGGAACCACAATCAACTCAAAACGGTACGTGCAAACGCTAGAGAAGCTTCGCGCCCGGTTGCTCCGAGTTCGGAAGGGTATGGACCCTATTCTGCAGCACGTCCGCACACAAGTCGAGAAACACAAGACGGGTTGCAGCGACTGAAGTTCATGGAGGTTCTACCGCATCTGCCGTACAGCCCTGACCTCGCTCCCAGCGATTTTCACTTGTTCCCAAAGCTTAAAGAATCGCTTAAAGGACATCGATTCAGCTCTGATGACGAGCTGAAAGACGCGATTCAATCCTGGTGTCAAAAACAACCAAAGAACTTCTTCTCCGACGGGATGTCACGACTAGCGTCACGTTGGCAAAAGTGTGTGGACAGAGATGGGGACTATGTTGAAAAGTGAATAATGCATCGAAAAGAAAACAAAATAAGCCATCATTTGAAAATAAAAAATTTTAAATTCGTTAAAAAATAAAAGTGTTATGGCCTTGGAGGCATTACATTTCAGCCCACCCTCGTATTTATCATAAGGAATTTGTGCATACCAGATATTTGTCAACCAAATCCATAAGCTTTCCATGGAAAAAGGTAGCAGTGATGTTCTTCACAAGATCCAGTAATGCTATCAACTAGATAATGAAACAGCAAATTTGAAATAAACTCTTTAGGGTAAACAAAATATTCAGTCTAAAAATTAGCAAAGAGACTCACATCCTTCCTTTTGTCCTTTATTAATTGTGTCCATCGTTGCTCAGGAGGTAAGTCCAGATTAACAATATAAGTTGGTAGCTTTCTTCTAATATACATATTAAAAAAAAAACGAAATTGTAAAACATGTACATTTTAATAAAGAATGTTGATGTGAGGATCTTCTGCACCATATCTATTAAGGTTTCAGTTTTTATTCCTGCTTTCTTCAGAACTGCAAAAGAATCCCCAAACTATGTACAAGCAGCTGCTTCTGTTTCTATCATTTGTAACCCTGAAGAAAGCAGGAATAATGTTCCAAATATGTTGTATTGTAAGACCTCAACTTATTACGTACATTTTCTGCATTAAAATTATGATTTACAGTTTTTACAAATTGGTTTCATACAATTTTAAATGAATTTCATACATTTTTAAATAGATTTAATACGATTTTAAATGAATTTAATACATTTTCAAATGAATTTAATACACTTTCAAATAGATTTAATACGATTTTAAATGAATTTAATACAATTTTAAATGAATTTAATACAATTTTAAATGAATATAATATATGTTAATAAAGTTTAATTACTAAATACTCTAAAATTAAATTTTTAAAATTTATTACTAAAACTATTTTTAAATTTTATAAATTTATATTACTGTCCACCTAGCAAAAATTTTTATGACTATTTTACCTGTACTATTGTAAAAATGCTTCACCTAACGACAAACATTTCCAAAGCAGACGATTGTAACATTAGTTATATTTCTCGTTTTTAAATCGGATGAAACAGATGAAAATATGAATGCACAGGAAATATTAGTACATTTAAGCAACGGCGTGTTTATTTCCGATTCCAATTCGACTGGAGAACCTTGCGAAAATGAATTACATTTACTAAATCAAGGTTTCAATAAAAACGTTTTTTTTTTGTTTTATTTTTTTTTTAAATAATACTTTTTATATTTAGAAATTAAATACCATTTACACGAAATTAAAACATGGATTGTATTTATTTAAATCGTATTAAATTAAATGTTTTAAATCTATTTGAAAGCGTATTAAATTCATTTAAAATTGTATTAAATCTATTTAGAAATTTATAAAATTCATGTAAAACTGTATGAAACCAATTTGTAAAAACTGTAAAAAAATTATTTTTAGAGTATTTAGTAATTAAGCTTTATTTACACACATTATATTTATTTAAAATCGTATTAAATTCATTTAAAATTGTATTAAATTCATTTAAAAATATATTAAATCTATTTGAAAGAGTATTAAATTCATTTGAAATCGTATTAAGTTCATTTAAAAACGTATTAAATTCATTTAAAAACGTATTAAATCTATTTAAAAATGTATGAAATTCATTTAAAATTGTATGAAACCAATAAAAATAAAAACTGTTTGTAAAAACTGTAAAAATCTGAAATGATATACATAAAAAACTTTACTTAAGATAGAACGATATACATAAGTAATGTAAGTGGTTGTGTCAAACAATTCTGATGCTTGAGGCAGACCATACTAATGATTAAAATATACAAGGTATTTGCAATGATTGCAGTGGCTTGGAAAATTGCAGGGCATTTGGTAGGATGGTATTCAGAGAGTCATGTCTGGTGCTGGACATGTGGCAGAGCCCCTTCCTGTTGAAATATGAAGTAGCATGAGCCAACTTTCAAGTACGTCCAGATAAATGAATCCTATCACAGTTTATTCCACAAAGAATAATGGGCTATAAATTTTGAATTTTGAGATTGTAGGTAAATCAAATAAAACTTAAAGCTATGCTCGTTTTACATAAGTAAACTTCATCGCTATAATCCTAATAAAATAGCAGGAAAATTCATGAAACTGCTGGAATCATTTGTAATCAGCCTGTAGCACCCCGTTCTTTTTCACGTGGTTAAGTAAACTGTTATTATGTGTAAAAAAAACTTTATCAGACTACTTTTTTTTTTTTTTAACTAATGCAAAACAACTGATTAGAAATTATGTTATACAGTAGTCGCCGCTCATTGTAATTACTATGGCCCCGTGTCTATTTGATTATAATAACCGAAAATAAGAAAATGACGTTTTTTTATTGCATACAGTATAAAAAACGCTTTATTTCGATGTCACACAACAGTACACGAAATACTGAGTGCTTTTGCATTTCGCTACATGTTGGTGGATTAGCATATTCTTCCCTATTCTCTTCCAATTCATCCGGCTCAGCGACTTCAGAGGCTGTGGATGTGACAAATTCACAGACCTGGTCCTCAATCAACCTGCAAGCGACCGTTTATTTGTTTCGTTGCTTGTTCTGTTGCATGAGCTTTCATACAATGGCGGTGTTCATGAGTGAAGACGATTTGGTGTAAGAAAATATACAATTTTCATTACAATTAGATACTAACACAGTTTTATTTCTTGTATTCTTATCGAGATGTTTAATAACGGGAAATCATGTCGATTAAAAAAACCGGCAACATAAAGCAGGTTCTTTTCCTGTGCGAACGAGGCGATCATGGCAGACAGCTTGCACAGACAACTTGTTTGCAGCAGAGTAAATCACGGGTGTCCAAACTGTAGCCCATTAACTAAAGTAACTTTAAACGTGATCCAAAATAATTTTTCTCCTTTCAAAATGCCGCATGGATGCCAAAAGGTTGGACATTGCTGATTTAATGGATTCAATGTATCATTAGTTACAATGCACTGAGAGGTAGCCGTTGCAACTGAACGTTGAGAGTGGCTACTTGTTTACCTATTCGGTCTCCCATATTCAATTTCCTATTTTTCTGGTTGTTCGCAACCATAGTTGCCGGCAAGTAGTTGACAGTGCATAAGAGGCCTAAACAACAGTTCATGTTTTAGACAGAGAATACCCTTCGTCAAAAGTTTAATTTTAAATGATTAGCTTTGATAAAAAGCAGTTTCTATCTGAAATGTTGGCTGTAGATTCTGAATTCAAATGTTGCTTCTACAACGAAGTAAAATATCTAATCAAATATTAAGTAAGATATCTAATCACAGTGGAATAGTTGATGCTACGGGATTAGAGATCTGAAGGCAATTATGTTGAAAAGTGAACTAAATTGCAGGCAGTTATTCTGATTACCATTTTCTCTATCCAGTTCTGCGGCTTATTTATTGATAAATAAAATAAAATAGAATTATGGATTACAATAAATAAAGGAATTAAAATAAGATGAACAACAATTTACAAAAATAAACTGTTTTTCATCCAACACTTCCCCCTGTCCCAGTGGGATTCTTTTGTGTGGAGTCTAATAAGTCACTGAATGCCTGGTTTGAAGGAATGGAGGAAATCATAGCTTGTCTGGTGACTCTGATTTGAAGGATGAAATCACAGCCTGGTGATTCTGATTTCATCCTACAAATACTGTTTTGTTAACTGAAACAGATTGATCAATGCTTCCCAATCATTTCTTGCTTGTGCAGTTCTTGTCAGCCCATTTCATAAATTGAAATGAAGTCTATCGCAGGTTAAAAAAACTAACTTATTACATTAAATCTTTTTTTTATCCACGGTATCACATTTGTTACAGATTTTTTTTTTCCATACTCCTAAATGATCTGGGTCATACACTTGGGGGGTATGCTACCTGAGGTTTTGAATTGCTGGGTGCATAGAGGATACTTACTGGGATGGAGGAGGATAAGCATTAAGCACACATTCTTCAGAAAACTACAAAAGAAAATATTTTTTTTTTAATTTTAATAAACATTTACGAAAAATACAAATATAAAAGATATCTGAAGTAAACAACTTACGGGTGGTGGAAGCTGAGCTGTAACTACCACGGCCAAAACAACGGCAAAGCCAAGACAGATGGGGCAACTGAGAGACATTGTAGGCGGACAATCGGAGATGTGACTATCACGCTAACGTGCGCTCATTCAGTTGCTCTGAATATAAATAAACAGAAAAAAAATCACATCACGTGAAAATGAGCTTGCTTTGAAGAGCACAGAGAAGTGACTCATCTCTTCAACTGCTTTAGACACGCCCCCATTATTTTGTATTTTGTTTTTTTATAAATTTATTTTTTACTATTGAGGTTGTGTTGTTAACATGTTTGACTGATAAGGATTAGAGATATGCAATAAATCGCTGTTTTCAAGGTTTTTATCTTGTCATTAGTTAGACAACTGCGATTGAATCTAAACCCAGATTTATTATCTGCGCAGTACTCTTTTTACGATAATTCAGATTATTATACTCACCATCTGCCGGTTTCTTTGCCGTTTTAAAATGTTATTAATCAGCAAACGACGACGTTTTGCCGTCTGCCGAAATCGAAACACTCCATCTCAAAATGCGTAGTTTTGCCACTACCTCTGCTACAGTCGACCTGGTTGACAGCTGATGAGGCCACGCCCCCTCCAGTCCATATCGTAGTCTGCGCCGCTTATTATCAATATCATAGCTGGAAATTTTCGTGGAGGAGTCCTTTAGATGTTAAAATAATCTTTCCATTCATTTTCATAGATATGTGGCATCTGCGAGTAAAAGGAGCTTGCATTAAAAGCGCATCATTAAACCTTTATGATGTTTATATTATTGAATTATGAAAACATTAGATCAAGAACCTACTTTCATCTGTTCTTGATTTGATATTTTAGAAATTGATTCACTATTGAATTAACGGAAATAAATCCAACTAACATCTTAGTGCATTTGCACATTGCGCCATCTATTGTCAATAAGCACTAATATCTTTAAAAGCACGGCCTACGATCATGGTTATTAGAAGTTAGAGGTTGGTCAACTCCTCCTCAAAAGGCTATTAGCGCCAAAGGATACCACCAGATGGCATTGAAGGGCACTAGTAGTCTATTTTTAATATATGTAGAACCTGAATTAAAGCAATTTTTTTTATTTTTTAAAATTTTATTTCAATTTAGATAATAAAAAAATTAAACTTAGGGAATATAAAATACAGAAGACAATCTTGCAATTCAGAATAATTTTTAAAAGTATTTTTTAATGTCCACGAATATTTTTTTGTCATTACAATTTAGATAAAACATTTTATATATAATTAATAATAAATATATTTTTTAAAATTATAAAAAAATTGTAATTGTTGAATAATAATTTTTAGCTTAATAAAATAAAAAAATGTAAAAGAGTAAACAAAATAGATAATGAAAAGCATAAAACAACACCAATAGTCATCACCAAATTAATAAAATTTCTAGATATTTTTATATACATCACAATTTTTTTTAATTATATCATAAAAAATTCACTATCAGTAAAAAGAATAACAGAAACAATCAAAACTTTGTTGAATAATAATTTTTAACTTAATAAAATAAAAAATGTAAAAAAAAAGTAAAGAAAATAGTTAATGAATAGCAAAAACAATTAATAGCAATAGAATCCTCACCAAATTAGTAAAATTTCTAGATATTTTTATATACATCATAGTTTTTTTTTAATTAACTCATAAAAAATTTACTGTCCGTAAAAGAACAATAGAAATAATCAAAACTGATATAATGATCACATTTTTAAAATGGAAATACCATATCTATATATACATACCAATTATATATTCCAATTATATCAACAATAGACATCATAAAAAAGAATTTAAAAAAAACATTTATATAATAGCAAAATTTTAAAAATCATACAAAACCATCAAATTATGTTTCACTAACAAAATTTATACCCAAAGAGAAGAATCACCTATGGGAGTCCATCATGTATCATCTATCATCACAAATATTTATATAAAACATATGGAATACTAATCTATATATATAAAGAAGGATGTTTGTGGGTCTGTTTGTTTGTTTGTTTGTTTGTATGTTTTTTATACAAATCTACAGTTTTATTCCGATCTTGATGAAATTTCGCATACATGACCTTCAAAGCATGAGGAAGGTCACTGTCTACTTCAGATTTCGAAAAAATAATAATTATTGATAAAAAATCGATATTCATGGTTATAGCAGGGCATATTAATGAGAAATATCGCATGACCAACAATGCAAGACAAAGTTTTTGCAACAATGGTATCAACACGCAATTCACAAACACTCTGCACGGACCAACAATATATATCTCATGACGAACAATGCAAATAAAAGTTTGTGCAACAATAGGTATCAACAATTGTTTCAACACGCAATTCACCAATAACAATGAGCTCAAAATGATGATGCAATGATAAAGCAATCCTTTCCAAGAATTATAACAATGAACATAAAATGATGATGTAATATGGATAAGTTTTAATTTGTAACAATGCATAGAATTCCTGTTATTCAGGCTTTTCTTAGAAAAGAGAGTTCTTAGTACTTAACAATTTCTTGAAAATCTTTAAAAATGATCAGTAGCTGGAGATAATGAAGAGTTAGCAGACTATTGAGAAAGAGTGGAAAGACGACAGAGAAAGCAAACCTTAAGCTCCGTGCTGTATTGAGCAAATGGGAAGCAAGTAAATAGAAAAATTGGCGACCGCTAGACTACCCAAATTGATGAAAGGCCAAATTTTGCTTCAACACAACGAGAGAAGAGTGGAAATTGAAGCAACATCAAGTGTACATCTGAAGTAAGATTACCTGAGTAAGAAATTATTGGAGCGGTCCAGCCATTGTAAGCCTTTAAAAAGATTTTTTTCGAATTTTCATTAAGAATTTTTACTGTATTAATTCTAAGCATTTTCATGTGTTTATTTTTAAGATATTGCAAAATTTAATTTAATTTTTTGAGATTGTTCTGTTTACATCCAAGTGTAATTATCCCGGGCAACGCCGGGTACCTCTTCTAGTAATAAAATAACTCAACACAAACAAAATATATAAATTTACTTAAGATGTTGAGATGACATTCCACCAGTAACTCTATACAAACAATAATAAAACACCTAGAAGATATACACCCATTAACTTTTACAACCAATAAGATGAAGAATAATAAAATATTAAAATTTGAGGCATAAGAAAAACCCAAATAAGGCCCACATTAAAAATTACCAAAATTAAAAAAATAATTTCTCAAACCTATATTAACTACAGATAGAAAAACAACAGCCAAACAAATTGATGCCAAAAATTGTTCCAATATAAACTGCAAGATGTATGCCAGATAAATGGATCATCAACAACACTGTTTATCAAGAATACAAACTAATAAGGAAAAAAACAAAACAAATCCACACCGAATAAATAAATTACACTTTCAGCCACAATACAAGTTAAAAACCATTAATCAATAATAATAAGTTGTTATAATAAAAAAAAAATACAATTTGGATAGCTTTTTGGCATTTTTCATTTTCTGTCTTTCTTGAGATTGTTGATTAATGTGTCTATCCAGGTACTACACACCTAAAAGGCATTTTAATAATTAAATATGGTGAGAGAATTAGCAGGAGAAATGAGTACTGACGAAGCTCTCCATTGAAACTAAGCTTAATGCATGGCGATCAATAGACTACTAACGACATCGAAGCCACCTAGTGGGAGCAGTTTTCCCCAATTACGTTTTTAGCGTCGAGAACAAAGGAGTTGACCAACCACTAACTTCTAATAACCATGCTACGATATAGGCTAAGGTCAAAAACTCTCACCGGTGAGAAGAGTTAGCGCTTGGTCGGTCAGAAATCCCAGTGAGAAATTTGTGACGTCATTTTAACGCGGTCAGAAACGCCAGTTAGTGCTGCCATGCCTAACCGGTTAGTCTCACCGTCCTCACCGAGAAAAAGACGGTTAGCCCAGTGAGAAATTACGTCATCATTCTCTCACCGGTTAGGGTTTTTGACCTTAGCCATAGTAAAAGGCCTGTGCATTCGGTATAAGCCAAGGTTGTTAAAAAAAACGCCGTGCAGGTTTGTGACGTCACTTGGGATTGTGACGTCACGTGGAAGGTTGGCAGCAGGCGATCTGCCCCTTTTAACATAACAAAGCTGAGATGGCTTGAGTTCCATGTGCTTTTGCTAATAATAAACGCAATTATTTATGATTTTTAGTCCAATATTGTAATATACAGTGGATTTACTATATTTCCATGCATTTATTCTTCTCATGGCAATAGACACGAGCAAAATTTCATTAAATGAGCAAACCCCCCACCCCTTCTTATAATGAAAAAGAGCAGGAGATGTGCTCTTGATACGAGTGTTATAACGCAAAAATCCAACAGATTGCACTACGAGAAAATCGAAAGTTAAGAGAAAATTTGAAACCTGAGAGAGAAGTTCAGTGGCTTCAGATTCATTTGAAGACTGTAAACCACGTTGGGAAGAACGACGAGGTGGGATACGCTTTCCCTCTCAAATTGTAATTTGAGCAAAACGAAGACGTTCGGTCAGACTCAAACAGAAAGTGATTGGGTATGTAGGCATTACTTTTTTTTCTTTCTATAATATTTTTACAACCATACAAGCAGTGGCAGAAGTTTTAATGGTGTACTAGCACTTAATGCTAAATGATTGAATACTGTAACGGATTAATCGTTAAAGAATTGCTTTGACGAGGTGGCCTCGCTGTTGTAGTATTTGCTTTTGTATTTCAGTGCTAAATAGATCTTTTATTTGCAATCTCTGAATTTTAAACACATATTATTCCAATAAAATATTTCTATAACACCTTGGCACGTTTTTCTTCTTTTATATTGGTGAGAAATAGGTAAGGTCACCGCGCTATTCCCGTTTTCTATGCGTTCGTCTGCTCCAAACCTTCCAGTGACGTCACACGTCAGTAGCCAATGACCATCGATCATCCCGATAGAGGCCACCTTCTCTTTAACAACCTTGATCCCCCACTGTCTTGAAATGTTATGAGTGATGTAAAGAGCGATGGGGATTTTATTTACAGCTTTTTTCGATGAAACATGATTAAAACTGAAAAAAAAAACTACACGCAGTACTGCAAACAATTCATTGAACATGTCATGAAGTAGCGCGCCAAGCGGTAAAAACGCAAAACAGCATGTTTCCCGATTCTGGCCTCAAAAAGACCTTTTACTATCTCGCAGGCCGTGTAGAAAGAAGCTAGAGTAAAACGGCGACTGTAGAAAAAAAAACAAAAAAACAGGAGAATTGACAATCTCCAGATAAAAGTAAATGTTGATGGTAGCAGCGGACTCTTCAATGGGATTTGGCCCACAAGAGCACATATCCTTATGTGCTCTTGGTACCTACATGGATGAAGAAAAGATGGATGGGACACATGCCTTCCTTAGTGAGTTTGATTTTGGGGCGACATCTGGAGCTTTGCGTAGTACTAAATATAATCGTCTGCTTAGATTACGTTAATAAAATTAAAAATAGACTGAAAACACTAAAAATAAAAAATATAAAAAAACTTTCTAAGCACGCTTTTACCTTAAAAAGCCACTTAATATATGAATTTCTTTTTTAAAAAAATTCTAGTACTACGCAAATCGAAATGATGGTGGTGAAGTTTCGGTTTAGTACTACGCAAAGCAGAAACTGAAACTATTTTTCTTTATTTCCCAGACAGATTTGGTTTAGTACTACGCCACTGAAAAAAACTCACGCTCGACGCATAGGAGTGTCCCATCTTTTCTTCATCCATGGTACCTACGATTTTATTTTTTCGGGGGAGGGGGCGCTGGACCACATGTAACAGAATTGTATGGAAGATGGTCGATTTCAGAGGGACGGGGGGGGGGCAGCATTATTTTATTGTATTGCTTGCACATGAACATTATATTGAAGATATCAGGGGAGTAACTAGGGGGGGTTCGGGGGGTTCGCACGAGCCCCCCTTTTATTTCCATTATCTGTTTAAGTTCATTTGGTTTTCTTTGTTTCTACATTTTATGCGCCCCCCCCCCCCACTTGTAAAATCTTGAAGATTAACCAACAAGTCTCCAAAATCCGGAACATTTGCCAACAGGCCTCCATAATCCGAATGAATATCTAAAAGGCCTCTAAAATACTGAATATTTCAACAAGAGGTCTCCAATGGCCGGAAGATCCGCCCTTTAAAATCCGAAAGATTAACCAATAAGGCCTCTAAATAACAGAAGATCGTCCTCTATTAGACTTCCAAATTCCGGAAAATTGTTTACTAGATCTCCAAACTCCGGAAGATAAATCTTCCAAATCTCCAAACTCCGGAAAATTTTCCAACTGGCCTCAGTAATCCGGATAAACATCTAACAGGCCTCCAAAATACGGAAGATTTAATAAGAGGCCTCCAAATTCCGCAAGCTTCGCCAATAGCTCTTCAAAACCGGGAAGATTTCTATTAGGCTTCCAAATTACAAAGGATTAATCAATAGACCTCCAAAACACTGATAATAGGACTCCTTAGTAGAAATTCCAAATCCGGAAAATCATTTAAAAGCCCTCCAAACACGAAAGATGCTTTATTAGACTTCCAAGATCCGGAAAATTAACCAGCAGGCCTCCAAAATTCGGAAGATTCGTCACTAGGCCTCCAAAATACTATTAAAAGAATTCTAAAATCCGAAGACCCTCTTCACAGAATTCAATAATCCATTAGATTATTTAATAGGCCTCCAAAATCCGTAATATTAATCAACAGGCCTCCAAGATTCTGTAGATTCCCCAACAGGCCTTCAAAATACTGAAGATTTCAACAAGGGGCCTCCCATATACAGAAGACTCGACAACAGCCCTCCAAAGTCCAAAAGTTTAGCCTAATCAATACACTTCTAAAATACAATTCAGGGGCGTAACTTGGGGGGGGGGGCATCGGAGGAACCTTTATTTCCCTGATCTGTTTAAGTTCATTTGTTTTTCTTTGTTTCTACTAAAAAGCTATTCTATATTTTATCCCCCCCCCCTCCACCGACGTTTGTCTTATGGTGATTGTGCAGTCCTTCCCTCCCTTTTTTTGCTCTGTGTATTTACACATGATAGCTTTTTCTCGTGGAGCTGATGTTTGGTTCCATATTTTTAGCTTTTTCGTAATATTCATGGATTTTTGCCCTCTGAATATTTAATTAAGCCTCTCTTCTTGTTTAGGGCTGGCTATTCAGCGGGAGACCTTTGACCTCGTTGGGGGTGGTAGTTTCCTTTGCTGAATAGCTTTCGTTGCCACGTGTTTTATGGCCCTTTTCCGCTCTTGGACAGAGGAGTCAGCTTAATTAGCGCGTTTTTCTTAGTTTCGTCCTTTTGTGAGAGAGTGACTCTTGCTTGGATCGGATGACACGGGTTTGGCTGTCAATTGATTGGTCGATTGACTTGTGTCGGCTTCTTTATGAAGTTTTAGACAGATTTTCTCTCCGAGTTTCGGAGAGGTAGTTAGTTAGTGACTGGCCGGCCAGGGGAGCAGGTCGTGAGACCTCGCTCGCTGGGCGACCGCTGGTGCGAGATCGGACCTCGGAATTGGTCGTTCGCCAATGGTCCTACGGCTTCGAGCCTTGTCGTAGACAGATGGGTTCCCAGTCTCGTTCGGCATTGTTTGGGGACGGCTTTGCTTGACACCTGGTCGATCCCCTCTCTGTCTCCTTGGTCTCTCTTCTGTTTCGGAGGATGCCTCTATCTTTCTGCAGTATCACAGAGGATAACTATAGAATTTTGAACAGACTTCTACAGGGTATTTCAAAATTATGTACAATAAATTTAGTGACATATTCTTCAGGTCAAAAGAAGACGAAAATGTTGTATAGCACTTTGTCTGGAAACGATTTATTTACGCGATACAGCCAACTAAACCCGTGGCTCCAAATTACAGGAATTGTTCAAAGTGCCCGCCACCAGCTCGCACGCACGCTTCGGCTCGTTGCATGAGCGACCGTCTGATGTCGTGGAAGAGTTCGTCGCCAGCATTACGAACGGTTTGGCATGCATTTTCAATTCGTTGTCGCAGATCCATAATGTTAGGAACTTCTGTGCTGTAGACGATCGTTTTCACATGACCCCACAGAAAAAAAGTTCAAGGGATTAAGGTCGAGTGATCTTGCAGGCCAGGCTACCGGTTCACCTCGACCTATCCACCGATTCGTGTATGCAGCATTAAGGTGTGCTGGAGCGCCATCATGCATGAACCACATGTTAGATCTTATCAAAAGAGGAACATCTTCCAGTAATTCTGGCAATGCATTCTGCAGAAACAAAAGATACGTTCGCCCAGTCAATCGTGGCGGCAACACATAAGGGCCAATTAAGTTATTTCCGACAATTCCACGCAAATGTTCACGGAGAAACGCTCTTGATGCGCTCGAGCTCTGGTAACCCAAATGGTGCTGCTTGTGAGAATTTACGATTCCTGTCCGGGTGAAGGTTGCTTCGTCCGTGAAAAGTATCTGGCTGAGACAACTAGGGTCTGCAGCGTGACGACGTTGTATCCATTGGCAAAATCGTTGTCGGTGTGGATAGTCCGTTGGGTTCAGTGCCTGAACCAGTTGCACGTGGTATGGATGCAAAAGCTGACGGTGAAGAATGTGCCAAACAGATGAGTGCGGAATGTGTACCATGGGTGCTTGTCTGTGGTTCATCATGTATGATGTCAATTATCACATCCTCCTCATCCGGAGAATGTGCTAGAGGCCGCCCTTGTCCTGTTTGACGGCCAAAGGAACCACGCTCCCTCAAATGTCTGTCGACAGATACAAATGTTCGGTTATTTGGCAAACGTCTATTCGGAAAGCGTTCTTGGTAGAGTCTTCTTGCTTCAACAGCATTTCCGTCCACAAGACCATATATTAGGTGCATGTCAGTGTATTCTGCACTGGAATACGTGTACATGACTTTTTTTTTACGTAAATCGTAATGCGTATGTCAAAGCACGCAAACGTTGTGAAATTGCTATTCCTAGTGGATGTAGAGTAATGGAAACAAGCGTACACAACTAATGGAACAACCCTAAAGTAGGTTTAAATGGAACAAACGCTGGGACTGCTAAAATACCGTCCGCTAACTACCGTGCTTCCCTACTCTATCATATTGGATTACTCGCAAACAAATCATTTCCAGACAAAGTGCGATACAACATTTTCGTCTTCTTTTAACCTGAAGAATATGGCACTAAATTTATTGTACATAATTTTGAAACACCCTGTATATTGGGAATATATAAATTTGAAAGCACTTTCTTCTTTTTTGGTTGAATATGCTATCATAATTCAGTACTAATATAGCAGTGAGGCCACTAAATTTGTTTCATCAACGTCTACAAGTTTTCAATCCAATTTTGTTTTTAATTTTTAACTGTAGCTCAAAGAATATCGACATTACATTCCTTTGCGGTTAGATGACTAAACAACATTCCCTTCTCTCGAACCTTTACATGTTGTTTCTGTTTTCCTGTTTACATATTTGATTATGTATGGCTAACTGCCAAAACGCAATAGACGCATTAATTTTTTTATTATGTAAGTAATTTTCAAGCACCTGATCATCAAGAATATATTTCGAATTTAATTTATTTTATGAATTTAGAGATAAAAGATGTGTATGAATTTATATTCTTTGATTTGTTAACTATTAAAAAATCCCATGATGGCTGTGAACATCTATAAAACACTGATGAAAGATAAAGACTAAACAAAATGTACTTTTATAATGTTTTTTTTTTTATAAATCTGTAAAAAATGTGTGAAAACATATACAAATGAGCATTATTAATAATATAAATACATATTGCAAATTATAATTATTATAAAAATGATTTAATAAGGCCAACAAGGGTGTTTGCAATCTTGCAGGTAAACTTCTAAATGCCCTGTAGTTGTTTGCATAAGTGATGAGTAAACTGTTAACTGAAATTAGAACAATAAATTTCATAAATTTCACGATCTATGGTCAAGCTAATTTCATTATAAGTTAACAGCAACTACAAAAAAATTCATCTTCCAGGAGCGTGATAAGCAATATACAACCAGTGACAATAAAGTTCGGTGAATGACGTCAAATTGCTAACGGTCGTAAGAGTGCACCATCGTCGTATTCTGCCCCAGACAGGTCGAGACATGTTTAAACAAATTTGAGAGAATCAGCGCTGCGAGTGTGTTTATTGTGTTTAAACTAGTGATGTCCGTTGGATCCGGATCTCTGATTCGGATCTGATAATATCCGGATCCGGGTCCGTATCCGAATCTCGGATATCGGATCCGGATTTCGGATCTCTGATATCGGATCCAGATTTCGGACATCGGATATCAGACCGGATTTCGGATCCTTTCGCTGGATGCGTATTAAGACTAATTAGGACTTAAGAGGACTAGGCTATCACTTAAAAAAAAGCTTTTAGAAACTGCTTTCAGAAAAAGTTTGCATATACACAATTTCCTGTCTAGGATCCGATTTTCGGATCTCGGATCCAAGATCCGGAACTCAGATCTCGCATCCAAGATCCGGATCTCGGATTTCTGACCAACATCCGGTTCTCGGACCTAGGTCCGAAAAAAAGATCCGGATATCCGGATCTTGAATTATCCGGATCTTGACATCACTAGTTTAAACAGGACATTGAAGAGAGAAGGCGTAGTACGCGCGGTCGGTCGAAACCCAAAATGGATCAGCGAACGAAAGAGACTCATGAAATGATGACAACAGTTTACAAAGAAAGTGCCATTACTTTGAAGTGTGTTTATGAGTGGTTTAAACGGTTCCGAGGAGGCCGGAACACCGTAGAAGACATCCAACGTAATGTTACGACCCAACTGAAGGCTATCCCTAAAAACGACTACGCCAGGAGTTTCCAGGACTTGTACAGGCGTTCCCAGAAGTGCATTGCCATCGACGGGGATTATTTGAAGGATAGTAACTGCTGTTTCATGTAAGCGAGCAAGCCACTCTCAATATGCCATCATTCACCGAACTTTATTGTCACAGGTTGTAGATTAATGGAATAAGGAAGAGTTCAAGGCATGTCTCGATTTTCATTTGGCTTCTATACTTACCGAGTTTAACACTGGCTGAGTTGACAAAACGTTGAATATCCCACCAAGAGTGACATTCTGAAAAGAAAGAATTGTCTTGTATGTTTATTAAGAATGGTAACTATTTTAAGGTGTGTGATTTTATTAACTGATATTCATGTTTCTTTTTTCTGTATATACTTTGATCCAAATATCAAAAAAAAAAAACATTTGCACTATCCAAATTCTTCTATGCTGGCTCTGAATGTTTGTATGTGCAGCAGCTAGTCGACGGAAGATGGTATCTGGGACCATTCGGCGATCAGTGCATCCCGTAATTCCATCACCGTGCGTGGTAGAGGGTCCAGCTTGCGAACAATGTTCAATGGGGTTGAGGTCCGGGGAGTTTGGTGGCCTTGGGAGTAGCTTGAACTCATCCTCATGCTCCTCGAACCAGTCGTGGACAATTTTGGCAGTATGGCAGGGAGCACTGTCCTGTTGAAAGGTGCCATTAGGCTGATGAAACACTGTCGACACGAAGGGGTGCGACGATCGTCAGGTAACGAACAGCATTCAGTATACTCTCCAGCGGTATCGGTGGACTCAGGCCATGCCACGAAAACATCCCTCAAACAGTCACACCTCCTGCCGTCTGCCAACGATGGTGTCGTTCTGAGATGCTTCCGGGCGAATTCTCCATCGTCCGTCCACTCTGTTCACCAGAAACCGCGACTACCAAGGTCCAATGGCGACAGTCCAACGTGGGTGCTGTTACCATACGCCTGCTCTGGAGCACCAACTTCAAGAGGGATCGTTGCACCGTCTTGGTGCTGACACGCCTAGTGGCCCCACTGTTCATTTGTTGTGTCAGTTGCTCAACAATAGCACGCCTCTAGGATCGATGGCCCGTGGGGCCCCACAGTTACCTCTTCGGTCGCTCGAAACTGTCTGGTTCGTCCAGTCGCGGTACACCTTCACAACAACAACAGTTCACAAAGGTGGCCGTTTCTGAAATGCTGTCCCCCTTGGCCCCATAGCCAATGATCATCCCCTTTTGGAGGTCCATGACGGCGATAATTACTGTGTTAACGGATGCTACTACACGTCTGCTATTGTCAGCTCTTAATGATATGCAATGATTTTTTCATCTGGGACGTTCCAACATGTTCGAGGAGAGGTGGCCATAATTTAATGAATAAGCAACAAACAGCCAAACACTGAATCATTTGATAAATTTAGTCTGAGTTATTAACAATTTAAAATTTACAATAAGGATACGTTAAAATTTTTAATTTTGGTTTCTCAATTACCTTCTGACTCATTTTATCCATGCATTTGACGGCATAAGCTCGGCGATTGTCAAAGAATGGTGTCTTCTCCCAATGGTCATAATTAGTTTCTACCAAATACCAACTACTTCCTTGTGTTCCTAAATTCCAGACATCTACGTTCTTAAGACCTCGTGTGATTACAGAACCCTTCAACAAAGGAATAAAGAGATATTTTCATTTTTTTTTACTTACTGGTACAGTTCATCCGTTATTGATAATCTCTAAACCAGTAAAATATAACCTTGTTATTTCTGAAATCGCCGTATGTTCGACCTTGTTGTCTATCAGTAGAGAATGCAATAACTCAAGAGTATCTTGTATTGGCAAGTTTGGCAATAAAGAGGTGACGTCGAAGGAAACCAAAATGCAACTATCGGAAAAGTTAAAAGTTTCTTCAGTTTATCCACAAGGTCGACACTATTTTTGACCGAAAGGTTCAAAGGGTCAATGTCTAAAAAAAATCCGCTAGAAACTAGTGATGTCCGTTGGATCCGGATCTCTGATTCGGATCTGATGATATCCGGATTCGGATCTAGAAATATCCGGAGCCGGGTCTGTATCCGGATGTCGGATATCGGATCCGGATTTCGGATCCTTTCGCTGGATGCGTATTAAGACTAATTAGGACTTAAGAAGACTAGGCTATCACTTAATAAAAGCTTTTATAAACTGCTTTCAGAAAAAGTTTGCATATACACAATTTCCTGTCCAGGATCCGATTTTCGGAGAGATCTCGGATTTCTGACCAACATCCGGTTCTCGGATCTCGGACCTAGGTCCGAAAAAAAGATCCGGATATCCGGATTTTGAATTATCCGGATCTTGACATCACTACTAGAAACTTCATTCATATGATGGTGCGCGGAAATGTTCGAGATAATATGGCAGAACTGGTTTCCCGGTTTGTGTATCTTGGGAAGCGTGTACAACTCGGGAATGAAAGGGTTAGAGATAGATAAACGACGCGCCAGAGGGGGGGGGGATCAAGTTCTTACACGATGTTAAAGCAGCCTTAACAAGCCTAACCAATTTTGGTAAGGGGTACTTTGTCCTTTTCGATCTTAGTCCGCTAGGAGTTGGGAGACACTAGTGAAATAATCGGTTGGACATTGACCCAACTGAATACGTTCGCCGGATATGAATCCTGCTCTGTTACTGTACAAGCCGGAAATAAACCTAGTTTGCAAGGCTGAACGGATTTGATGGGACAATTGTGCCAGCTATTGTAGGTATCTCCAGAAGGAAGCGTTTGTGACCCTTTGTTCATGGGACTTGTATTGCCTCTCTGGCTACAAAGAACTCACGCTGTAAATTTGTACAGACCCTTCAGATATAAACATTATGCTGAAATGTTACTACTCACTTGTCCAGGTTTTGCGCCGCTAAGAATAAAGTAAACAGGTGACAAAAGTTGGGCCTTTGACAGAATAGTCTGCGCTTCTTCATAACTTGTAGCAACTTCCATCATACTGCGAGAAAGAAACCCCATCCAATGACCTTTACGGAATCCTAAAATCCATTCAAGGACACCTAGCGGGATTCAAGAAGAAAATGTTTTGATTAATGCAAAAGAGCATGGAACTACACACACTGGCCAATGAATTAGAAACCCGTGATGAATTACTGTACTGATATGTAAAGCGGGGTCACAGGTCAGAAACGATTGTGATATGCAAATGAATGCAATCATGTGAGGTACATGCTTATTCCAAGGTGCAGGTACAGGATAGTTCGAAAAAGGAGTTATAGTGGGAGCCCGTCAAGCTGGAGCTACGATTTCCAGAACAGTACAACTGACCGGTATCTCAAAAGGTCAGGTCTCCAAGGTGTTCAATGCGAGGAAACGGAATCCAGAAGAGTTGTCGAAACGACAGAATTGTGGATCAAAAACAATCAACACAGACAGAGACGGACGTCGTCTGAGACAGATTGTGCGGCAAAGGTCTATTGTGTGGAGCAACTGACGGCAGACTTCAATGAAGGATCGTCGCAACCCATCTCCTCCAGAACAATGCGCCGAGAGTCGAAGCGAATAGGGATGGGAAGTCGCATGCCAGTGAGGAAGCCCCTGGTGTCAGCAACAAACCGGAAAGTTCGCCTGCAGTGGTGTTACTGGACAGTAGACGACTGGAAAAAGGTAAATTTGGGGGCAGCCCCACGAAGCGATGGAGGAAGTGTCATGGTATGGGCCATGTTTTGTTGGTATGGCAAGGGTCCCCTGATACTCCTTGACAATCGACTGAAAGCCAAGGACTACCTGAACATTGTTGCAGATCAAGTCCATCCTGCAATGGTGACGGGTACTTCATGGACGACAATGCTACCGTCCACCGATTGCAACAACATCTGCCGTGGCCAGCGCAAAGTCCGGATTTGAATCCGGTCGAGAATGTTTGGGCCATGTTGGAAAAAGGCATCCGTCGAAGGCATCCGTCGAAGGCATCCGCCTCCGTTAACTCTGCAGGACCTGAAGGTGTCTCTGACGAATGCATGGTCTGCGATTACCTTACCTGCATTGCAACACCTTGTAGAGTCCATGCCAAACCGCGTATGTTCTGTAATTACAGCCAAAGGAAGGTCAATACCATATTGAACGAAGGTTTCTAATTCATTAGCCGATGTGTGTATGATTGAGGAGGGCCCCCGAACAGGGCAGCCAAATTTTAAAACTTATTGCTTTTATTTTTGCTTAATACAAAAGAAAAAAAAATCACAACTGTTACAACCTACATATCCGCCAACTAACTTCACACGTTGATCAACAGTCAATGAAAATAGTTTCTGTAATATAAAAAAAAAAGTGCCATCTCTTATAAGATTTGCAAGACCTTCAATAGACAGGAATCTGAATGCAACTTAACAGGTTTCATAGCAGTAATGACGCCCACATAACCAGCAAAGTGGACTGATTGAAAAACTGTGGAATTTCCTTTCTGAAAATTAACCAGGATTGTAAGGTTGCGTAAGATCTCTGTTCCTACCCACACATGTTGAATGTTATCCCACCTGAAAGACCACGATATAGACTTCGTTTTAGCCATTAACATTTGAATGCCAATTTAGATGAATCACTGAATTGCTATGATTTCATAGCACTTACTGCATAAGTAATCCAAAATCCAAATTCCTTCCATGATAGATTTGTCCTAAGAAAAGAAGTAACATAAATGAGAGAATCATGCAAATTAGTAAGATAAATGTTATGATGTCCGGATTTCGGATCTCGGATCCTTTCGCTGGATGCGTATTAAGACTAATTAGGACTTAAGAGGACTAGGCTATCACTTAATAAAAGCATTTATAAACTGCTTTCAGAAAAAGTTTGCATATACACAATTTCTTGATATAGGATCCGAATTTCGGATCTCGGATCCAAGATCCGGATATCCGGATCTTGACATCACTAGCTATAATACATGGATTTATTTTGGAGAGCAAATAAGGGTGCAAATAAAAGTTCCCTGCCAAACTAGATAAGTTCCACTTTACAATTCAAAATTTATCCACTCCTTCTATCACCCTTGCATTCCTGTTGCTAAGTTTTCGGTAATACTGGGCGAGTCAAAGGTCGCAGTACACCCTGTTTTTTCGAAAACCTTGTAGGAATTAGGAAATCTGAATATTCCAGTAAGGTATGCGTGAGATGGTCTATCTTTTACGGTACGTATCGAACATGGCCGCCATCTTGAAATCGGCCATCTTGAATCTAACTCATTTTTTTTTTAATGGAAAGGGGGTCGTGTGATATATCAAATAACATGAGCATTTTCTGGCAATTTCATTCCTGTAAACAGATTTGAAGTAGCAGTTATGGTTCAAAAGTTACAACACATTTTGTTTGGAATTACAGGCTGAACTTAGTCAAGGCACATTTGAAGGTGCTGAATCCAATCGTCATGCACTCACAGAAGGATTTCCGCAGAAATGCTGGCACACGCTTCTTCAATGCGTTGCTGGAGATGGTGTCTGTTTCGGATTTTCTGCGGATATACGAGTTGTTTTAAATGACCCCGCAGATAAAAGTCAAGTGGTGTGAGATCAGGTGATCTGGGTGGCCAATCCAATGACCAGGAAATTGAACATCTAACCACTGACGAACATCTGCACTGTCGTGTGCTGCGTTGTGGGCTCTTCACGCCAAAACCATTGTTGAGGTTGTCTCGTCAGCAGCACTTATTGAACGACCGCTCCGTGCCTTGTCAACCACAGTCCCAGTTTCTCGGAATTTCTTAATTAAGGACCTGACAGTGTTGTGTGAAGTTGGAGGTCTTTGTAGGTGCCGGTTGTTAAAATCTGCAGCTATGACACGAAAACTTCGTTCTCTAGACATCAAAATGAACTCAATTCTCTCCTCCGTGGTCAAAGCCACCTGCTACAAAATGAAACAACATGTGTTGTAACTTTTGAACCATAACTGCTACTTCAAATCTGTTTACAGGAATGGAACTGTCAGAAAATGCTCATGTTATTTGATATATCACACGACCCCTTTTCCATTTAAAAAAAATTGACTTAGATTCAAGATGGCCGATTTCAAGATGGCGTCCATATTCGGTATATACCGTAAAAGACAGATCATAACACCCGTACCTTACTGGAATATTCAAAAATACAGGGTGTACTGCGACTTTTGACTCACCCTGTATATAAAATGTACACAAAAGAACATCGCGATGGGGTATGAGGACAAATGTTACTTTAGATCAATACTGCATTAGATGATAGCACAACTGTGACAGATTTTGAGCATACCCGCCGAAATTACTGAACAAACAGTTTACCAACAAATTGCGTTATTCTTTTGTGTGCACCTTGCCCTTATCTCTGCTACTGTGTTACATGTATTTGGCATTCTTCATCTGCTCTTGATGTGCATTCATTTTCCCTTACCATTTGGATCCTGCGCAATTATTGATGTACAAACGGTGAACAAATCGTAAAATATATTATAGAATGTTATTTCACCTGAAAATATATTACAGAATGTTGTTTTATCATAACATTGCTAAATAGGAATTAAAGCTTACAAAGAACAGTCCCGCAGTGGCAATCCCCGATTTCCACCAAATTTGGTATATAAGACAATGAGTTGTGCCTACAACCACAACTTTAGCTTCCAGCAAGACAACGATCGCAAACATTGAGCACGCCTTGCCACACAGTGGTTCCAAGATAACGAAATTGAGGATCTGGAGTGGCCTGCACAATCTCGAGATCTCAATCCAATAGAACATTTGTATAGACACCTTAAAAAACAAATGGCTAAATATCAGACTGAACCAAAAGGAATGTAAGAATTGTGGGAAAGAACAAAGATGGAATGGGAAAATATTTCTGCCCAAACATGTATTAATTTAATTGACACATGCCTAGACGTACTGCTGCATTGTTGAACGCCAAAGGAAGCTACATAAAATATTAAATAAATAAATATTGTTCATACAAATGAGCTCAATTCATAACACGGCATCAAAACTGTCCCAATGACAAACTGTCAGATTTTCTTTAATTACATAAAGAGTAATCTTTGAAAGTCACTGTATATCGAATTTGGTGGAAATCGGAGATTGGCACTTCGAGACTCTTCCTTGTCAGAAATATAGTCCTACATAAAGAAATGACTAATAATATTGCAGTCTGAAAAACAGAAAAATAAAACGAAGGGATGCAGACTTGAAAAAAAAATTATTTTAGAATAAAATCTCATTTCAAAAACTCCTTAGAAGCATAATTTTTTTTAATTATAATGAAATTTCATTTGTCTATTAAGGGTAGCATCCCCCTCGAAAAGGCAAAATTAAATTAACAAAAACATTAATTTTTAATTTTTTTGTATTAAAAAACAGCATTTTTGTGT
>JAHWFO010009247.1:59427-73075 GCA_023313115.1 Rhysida immarginata | reverse complement strand
GGGGGGGATGAATATATCTCAACCATTTTTAGTCACGTTATCTTGCTTAATACATATTTCAAACTGAAACCAAAAAACTATTAATTTTCACATATCAATGATTCTAGTTCATTATGTTCCTTGATTATGTATGAAAAGACTGGAAAAAAATTTTCATGATATGTTAATTCTTTAAAAAGATATTACGCCAAGACTGATGGTGATAATGTGAACATAAGAAAGCTGAGAAAATTAGGTTTAAAGTTGAAATATCAATTTATTTTTGTTTTCATCAATTTTTAAAAACCACCAGCTGTCCTTATCTTTGATTTTCACTGATATCATATCCACAATTAATAAAGCACTGAGGACAGGGAAATTGATTAATAAATGTCGAAACCAGTTCACAGTCAATAAATCTGTATCCATTGATATTAGTTTCAGAATTCAACTCACTCTTGCAAAAACTGTTGCGAATACCTGATGTGCTTAGCTTCCTGAAAGAAGTAATTCCGATCGCTTATTATGGCATTATTAATTATTTTATAGTTTATAAAATGATTAATAAACTAAAGGTGATGTTTGGAACTGAAATTGATCACAAGGTAACAAAGATGACTGAATTACAGGAGAAAGACGCTAATGGAGGCAGCCATATCACAGATTACCTAGTAGACAGATGCGGCATAAGCCCTTTTTAACAATGGATAATTGGGTGCGCTTTTTAACAATGGATGAACGGTCGCGCTCTCAAGTGAAAAAGAGGGGAATTACTTGACAATGTGTACTCTGCAATGGAAAAACAGTGTCTTTGAGTTTCAAAATTAATCGGAAAAAACGAAATGATAGTAAAAAAAAAATGATAAGTAGAATGTATTTTAAACCTTTGCCATGTATTTTAATCAATCTTGACTTAATATTTCATTCACATTTCATTCATATTTCATTGATAAAATACAGAGAGAAAAAAAGCAAAAATATAGAGAAAATAAGTTATATTTGAAAAGAAACCATTTTATTTAAAACTATCAAGAGATGTGCAAGCGAAAAATGTAAAAATTTTCACAAAAAAAAAAACAAAAAAAAAACAACCAGGAAAGCAGATGAAACTTAGTTCCCATGGCATTTCCATTACAACGAAACATAGTGCCCCTCTTTTTCACCAGGATCGCTGGCATACCAGGCGCAACCGCTCACATCCTCTAATGTCGTATCTAATGTCGCAACCGCTCACATCCATATTGCTACTTCAAGCACGTTTTGTAAACTGCTTTCTGATTGGCTGATACCACGCATAGCTATAACATGCAATGCTATCAACAGCCAATAAAATTACTTGTTTCATTGATTTAGAAACTTTGAAATAGAGCTCCCTAGCACAGTTTAAATTTTATGCATATATAATGGGCTCTTAAACAGAAATACCGACGCAAATAAATTAATTAATATCTTAATTTCTAATTAACGTTCAGCTATAAAAATTTCAGAATGGATTCACAAAAACCTGAAAATGCTAAAAACGAAAAAAAAAATTTTTTTTTCAATTTTTCGTCAAAATTCTAGTTTTTCGAGGGGGATGCTCCCCCTAAGATTTTTAATTTTTTAATGTCTTTAGGTAATTTTTTTTAATTAGAGAGAAAAAATATTTAAAATTCCAAAAATCTTTTATCTACATTCAAGTAATTTCAGATGTAACATGAAATTGTTCATTTATTTACCTATTGAGAGACCTGTCATGGTAGAAATTCCTTCTAATTCTTCAGGAAAGGGATAAGGAAACGTATATGCTAGAAAGGGCTAGATCATGTTGAGGAAAATAAGAGGAGAAAAGAAACGAAAAAAATTAAATTTAACCAGATAAAGTAAACGTGCAGATAAAACAGTGCGTAAATGCAATGTGTTATGCTATGAATATTTTCATCGAATCGTAAAGTAGGGAGCATAAAAGTGGGGTATTTACATGGTAGGGCAGGTATATCTAGTGTTGGGACCTATCTGGATAATTATCTTAGATGAAAAGCTTTTATCTTTTATCTCATCTAGATAAACTTTCAATTATGTCATCTTTTATCTTTATCTAAGCATACTTTATCTTATCTATTTCAATTAGTCATGCATGTGCTCGTGGCTCTTTCTTTTTAGACAAAGTCACTAAATTTCACAAGTAATCATGTGAACCAGTTGAGAAATTCTTTGAGCTCCGCATAAAAGAGCTAAGTGCTTATAAGAGCCACTTTTCTTTTCCCCAAAATAACTGTCTTGTCTTTTGCGATTCCGCTTATAAGAGCCTTTTTCAATTTCCCTGACTGGGCTCTTATAAGCGGAGTCCACTGCATCTCAGAAAATACCTCTTGAAGGTAGCGATGGGTAATATTTTTTAAAATATCGTATTTCGATATCATATCGCTTGAACAGCCGATAATAGGCTCTTTGCGCCATGCTGTTTTCTGTTACGTTAGGCTGTCCGATATCGACAGAAGCTTAACGAGAGGTGTAAGTCTATCGAAGTTACCATCGATATAGAAATAACGGAGCCAGTCAGAGTTAACCCGTTAGTGACGTCACTAGTCTTCTGCTCCCCTGCTGCTGCTCCCGTCAGCAGCCATTGTGTTTTTGCTGCTTCGAAGCTTGCCCTTCCAGCTCCAAGTCACTTGTCGAAGCGTTAAAACAAATTAAAAAATTGTACATAATAAATAATTAATCATGAGCGGTAACGAAGAAAAGGTTAATTTACGCATAGCTAATTTATAGTGATGTCAAGATCCGGATAATTCAAGATCCGGATATCCGGATCTTTTTTTCAGACCTAGGTCCGAGATCCGAGAACCGGATGTTGGTCAGAAATCCGAGATCCGGAACTTGGATCCGAGATCTCTGATCCGGATCTTGGATGCGAGATCTGAGATCCGAAAATCGGATCCTAGACAGGAAATTGTGTATATGCAAAGTTTTTCTGAAAGCAGTTTATAAAAGCTCTTATTAAGTGATAGCCTAGTCCTCTTAAGTCCTAATTAGTCTTATTACGCATCCAGCGAAAGGATCCGAAATCCGGATCCGATATCCGAGATCCGGTTACGGACTCGGATCCGGATATTTCTAGATCCAAATCCGGATCCGATATCCGAGATCCGGTTACGGACTCGGATCCGGATATTTCTAGATCCGAATCCGGATATTATCAGATCCGAAGTCTACGTTTTGATGATCTTAAGAATCCGAAATCGGAATTTCAAAAAATTCTAAGTTTTTTCCAGACACATAGTTTTCAATAATGGACCATATTTATGAATAAAAAAAATATATGCGATTAAAAATTTTATATGTTTTGGATTATCTTAATGAAAAACTTACAAAATACTTATCAATCATCTCAAAGAGTTTTCCTTTGAAGTAGTATCCAGTGACGTTTTTCACTAATTCCAAAAGTGCTACAATCTGAAAATTATTAAAAATAAAAGGAATAAACTAGATATATTTGAACATGGCGGTATTTCTTTTATAATTAATTTTAATATTAATACCTCTTTCTTTTTATCTTTTGCGATTTGAAGCCATCTTTGTGCAGGAGGTAAATCTAAGTTAACTGTATATGATGGAATTTTTGTTCTGTTTTATTGAATAAAAAATAAACAATATTTATGTTACGATCATAATTCAGAAATGGCCTACTAAAGTACAAGAAATGAGGCACATAAGCAGATTTTAAAGTCCCGCATATTACAGGAATTCACAAATTCGTTGATGTACACTGAGTGAGCATATTATTCTGACCACGGACGTCGCCACAATGTTGCTAGCGGGCCGCACCAATATAAAAAGGGAAGCTGAGTGTCACGGTTGATGATCGGACAGAACGGAAACTGTCACGACTGGTAAAGGATAACAGAAGGGCAACTGTGCATCAAATCACTGCTCCCCTTAATCAGGGGTCCTCCAAAACGGTCTCTGAATGCACTGCACGGGATACGGAAGCCCTTCCAGTCGTCTGCAGCCAACAAGCGGAAACGACTCCGATTCGCTCAGGAACACAAGGACTGGACTATCGAGCAGTGGAAACAAATCGTGTGGTCTGACGAGTCACGATTCCAGTTACATCATGCAGATGCCCGCGTGAGAATCTGGCGGAAACGGCACGAAAGCATGGACCCCGCATGCACGAGTACAACCCTTCCTGGCCAGACCATAACACTGTGTTAATGGAGACGGCTACTTCCAGCAAGACAATGCGCCATGCCACAGAGCTCGTATTATGCAGGAGTGATTCCAGGAACGTGAGGGGGACTTTACCTTACTTTAGTGGCCCCCACAATCCCAGATCTCACTCCAATTGAGCATTTGTGGGACGAAGTCGAAAGAACCATCAGATGGCTGGATCCACCACCGTCCAATCTAGCACAACTAGACAGTGCTATCCATCATCATCAGGCATGGCGTCAGATCCTCCCACCAACATCTCGTGGAATCAATGCCACGAAGAATCACCGCAGTATTAAAGGCAAAAGATGGCCAACGAGATACTGACAGGTGGTCATAATAATATGCTCACTCAATGTATAAAGAAAACTTACGCGGGCGAAGGTGGATAAGCATTTGTCGCGCATTGCTTGAAACCCTGAAAATTATATAGAAAAAAATAATTAAAGGCCTTGATAAAGAAAAAACGTTATCAAACCAATTAAACAACATAGAAGCAAACAAGATTAGGATCGTGTATCGTTTCTATAGAAAATCGTTTATCCTGATCAGCGACGACTGCGATGGCGAGAAAGGCGATGCCGACACGGACCGCCGTACTGAGCATTGTACCGTTCGAATTTGTTATGCTTACAGTTCTACTATACAAACTGCATGTACAGTGTATTCTCGCATTCGTCAAATAACTCTAGTCGATATTAAAATAAAGGAAACAGCTGCCAGTGACTCAACAACAGCTTTACCCTCGATATGACTATGAATCACAATTTTGAATACTCACAAATTCGTGATTAAACGACTTTGAACACAAAATACCAGCAAATCAATTTCATAAGGAGGTTTCATTGAAGCAAAAAAAAAGTTTTGGAGTTGTTTACGATATTTATTCTCAAGGGCAGACTACTTCCGACAATTAATTACTCAAACTGTTTATCTTTATTAAAAGACTCGATTCAAAAGATCGAAAAAGGTTTTTATAAACTTACAGTAATCGAGCTATTCAATAATTTCATAAATAGCCAGCAGCACGAAAAGAGCATTACGAAATTGTTAACATGTGACCATGTGACGGGTTTTAATCTAGTTATTTTAACTTTTGACTCAGATTAAATGCCTACCAATGCGTTTCGTAGGTAAATTATAATACAAAAGTCTGAACCCCCTTTTCATTTTTTGAACCGAATCAAACTTATATTAATGACTTACTTTCTCTACCTATTCAAGGTATAATTCAGGCATATGCTGATGATATAGCTCTTATTTATGATAAAAAAGAGTTTTTGAATATCAATCTCATAGAAAATGATTTACGTATGATAAATCGTTAGTTATCTTTAAATGCTTTGACTATAAACGCAGACAAATCTGTTTTTATGCAGTTTCATCTGTTCTACTTTAAATACTTTTAGAATTCATGATATGATAAATTGTTCCTGTCCATTATTGAACAAAGTACTTCGGTTTCGTTACCTTGGTGTGTAATGTTTGACACCAAGATTTGCTGGAAAGAACGTATACAGGCCCTAACTTTAAAATTGAAATATGCTTCTTATATTTTGTATGAAGTTGGACACTTTGTTCCATCAACTTTTTTATTAACTATTTATTTTACTTTATTTCAATCAAATTTTCAATACTGTGTTTCTATTTGGGGTGGAACTTTTAAAAGTCATCTTACTAATCTAATTAGAATTATTTTTATTTATTTTTTTATTTATTTATTTATAAATAATTTTTTACAATTTACCTTTCGGGGTCCATATGGCCGATAAGGCCGACAAGTAGGTCCCCGAAGGTAATCAAGATAAAACTAAGTACAGAAAATAGTTAGTAAAAATAAAGACAACAAACAGAGAAAAGAAACAAAAAAATGTGATTTGAATTCAAGGTAGATAATTAAACATTAAAAAAGTTCGAATTGCTTTCCTAAATACAACATAAGGAAATAATGAACATATATTAGTAGGAAGCTGAGACCAGCATCTGACCCCAGAATATGAAACACATCTGCGCTCGAAGTTCTTCTTAGTTAAGGGCAGGCTGATCGCAGTCTTATTACGAGTAGTATAATTATGAACATCTGAGTGTTTCCGTATGGAAATGGGGGATGATAGAATTAACATTTGATTAATAGATTTGTAAATAAAAGAACATATTTGAATGAAATAGATTCGTCTAACAGTCAAAATTCCTAGAGAAGAAAAAAAAAGTGTGAAACAGTATGAGGTTTAGGGAGTTTCAAAAGGGTACGGAGAAACCATTTCTGCAGTTTAAGAAGTCTAGTAAGATTATAAGAGGTAGTGGACCCCCAAAAGATGATCCCAAAGCAAAGAGAACAATGAATCAAAGAATTGTAAAGGAGTAATAAAATATGTTGTGGGAGAAATCATTCCTTGATTTTTATTTAATTTAATGAGTAAGATGTCAACATGCTTATCCCAGGATAAATAGTGAGATAAAGTAAGGCCTAGGTATTTAAAAGAGTTAGTAGTGTTAAGGAGATGAGAACCTTAGTAAACGGGAGGATTAATAGGAATGCTACGTTTATTACGCTGATAAAAGAACATAAGTTTAGATTTATCGACGTTAACTAATAATAATGAGTTGGCAGAATTCCACAATTTCAAATTGACTAGCAGGTGGTTAATTACAGAAATAAGATTCGTGATATTTGGGGCAGAGAATAAAAAGGTGACATCATCAGCATAAAGTATAGAAGAAATAGGAGAAAGAGCCGTAATTAAATCATTGATAAACAAATTGAAAAGAAGAGGAGAAAGAATAGAACCCTGGGGTAAGCCTTGATTCCTGACTAAGGTTGTCGAAGTCTTATCAAAAAGAACCATGAAGTAACAACGGTCCGTTAACAGTTCAGTCAACCAATTAAGAGGGAGGCCTCGAATATTGAAGAAAACAGATAGTTTGAAAAACAACACAGGAAGTGGAATGGAATCAAAAGCTTTAGAATAAGCTATAAAAAGCGTAGCAACATATTTGTTTGCGGACATTTCGGCTGACAAGACAATTAGATTTCTTTCATCTAAAATTATATTTGCGAAACATTATATGATTCTTCCTTTTTTGAAATTATATTTTTATTTTCTTGGTTTATATATACTAAAGCAGTCTGAGCAGATGAAGCCTTTTTTACATAGTTATAATACTAGATTTTTAAAAACATATCCTATTTTTTTAAAACAATTTTTTTAAAACAATTTCACTTGTTTCTAGAACATCTATAGTCCGTCAACTTTATGTTACAACTCCGAAATTATATAATCAAATTCCTCTTATTATAAAGCAGTCTTCAAATAAAAATATACAGAAAAAGATGTTAAAAAAATGGATTAATGATACAGATAACCTAGAAAACCTTTTATTCTAAAATTTTAAAATTTTTTTTTTTGATGCTTTGCTTTATCATTTGCTGCTGATGCGAGTCACTTACTCTTTTGCAGCAATTATTAGTTTCTTATTTTTATCAATATCAAATTTTGCCTTAATTCTGATGGACTTTAAATTTTGATTTTATAAAATTTCAATCTGTTGTAAAGTTTTGGACAGATTTCTGTCTATTTGGTAAGTTGTAATTTAAAATTTGTAATTTGAAATTTATAATTTACAATTTATAATTTATAATCTATAATTTGTATCTTGATATTGTATTTTTCTAGTAAATAAATTCAATTCAATTCAAAAATTCAAAAATGTCAATTTTGATGAATCCAATGAATAGGAAGTTGTGGGTGGCCTACCCTATGATGCAGTTTTCATCATCCCAAATATGCAAATTAGGACACATTCAAAATTTATCTCAAAAACCGTAAGGGATAGAGAAAAAAAAGACCCAATTGCAAACTTGTTCAGCATAAAAAAACAAACAAAACAAAACAAAAAAAATCATCCAAATCGGACCAACCAATCACCCACAAGCAGAAGATCATGTTGACCATTTCCGGAAGAGTGTAGCTTGCCATCCTGGAATTGTTGTGTCTTGTGTGTGCTGAAACATGCCTTTTATTTGCTTTTCCGCATGAAAGTGAATGTGAGTATGGTAATTTATGTTAATTTTTTGATTTGCATGCTTTACATGGTGGACATATCAACATTCAGTTTTCCTTGTGCACTGGTTCACCACATGATTGTGGGTGATTGGTTTGTCCGATTTGGATCATTTTTTTTTTTGTTTTGTTTGTTTTTTTATGCTGAACAAGTTTGCAATTGTGGTTTTTTTCTCTATCCCTTACGGTTTTTGAGATAAATTTTCAATGTATTCTAATTTGCATATTTGGGATGATGAAAAATGCACCATGGGATAGGCCACCCACAACTTCCTATTCATTGGATTCATCTAAATTGATATATCTGCTTCGGTTCAAAAACTAAAAGGGGGGGGGGGGTTCAGATTTTGTATTCACCCTGTATATTATGAATGCATCTTGTCGAAATAACAGTGTCATTTGGTTGGGTTGACTTTTGGTTGTAATAAAAGCAATAAATAAATAAATAAATAAATAAGAAATAAAAAGCAGCAAATAAACTGATCAGATCTGTTGATATTATGACTTTGTTCATAATATCAATTCTGTAAAAGTCTATGAAGTGCTTTTCATTTTGTTCTGCTTCGTTCTGCATTGAGGTTGCCCTCCCAACTTGGTTATTAAAATACTTGCTTTTGGTAAACATAATGTGTAAACGGGGAAGTTTTTAAGTATTATCATTGACTTTATTCTACTAAGATGGAGATACGTATTTAGTACACTTTAGTCACGCAGTTTTCTTCACATATGTATTTGACTCATATACGAACTCTCGTGATTCCCGTGGAGGAAGTTAACTCCTTGGTTAGCGGTAATCCTCCATGGTTAGCCTACAAGATCAATTCACATTACGATTGACTCGGAGTAAATATTTGGCAAAAAATATCAATCATCCGTCCATTTGACAGATCAATCATCTATTGATCCATTTGATTTCATTTTATGTTCATTCATTTAGCTCTTTATTCGGTAAATTTTCGGTATCTGCACAATCGCAACTTGAATTTATTTTTTGAAGAAAGCAGTTCGAGAGTCGAAAAAGTTTGGGAAACACTGCCCTGGGGGAAGAAGCTCCACCAGAAGGCTCAGAGATGATTTCCTCATGTTCTGGGCTTGAGGAGGATATATCGGAAAACTAGATGGCTGAAACCTACAAAAGATAATCTTCAAATATACTAATTCTCTTCGTCTATCTGACTGAAGCCAACAAAGATAGGTACAAGAATCCGAAGCCAGGGATTCTCTTATTCTGTTCAATAAGGAACTCGAATGGGTCGACAACTACAAGTACCTTAGAGTTATAATCGACTCAAGACTCTCCTGGAACTGTCACGTGACTTACGTTCTGAAGAAAGCGAAGAGGACCAAGTACAGTCTCATAGCTCTCCTGGGTCGGAACAGTGCCCTCAGCATCAATAATAAGCTACTATTGTACAAGACATCCTATTCTATGGCATACCTGCGTGGGCGACCATATGGAACAGATGGAGAGAACTCCAGTTGTTCCAGAATGTTACCCTGAGGACCATTGCCCAGCTTGGAAGATGAACCGTAAAAAATCTTTAAAAATGATCAGTAACTGGAGATAATGGAGAGTTAGCAGACTATTGAGAAAGAGTGGAAAGACGACAGAGGATGCACTCCTTTAGCTCCGTACTGCATTGAGAAAATGGTAAGCAAGTAAATAGAAGAATCAGCAATCATTACATCCACTCAGATCTGAACATGACTCACAAAATTTCCTGATGAACATGGTGCAGACGATGAAAACCCATGACAATGACATGGCGGCTGGAATACTAAATAACTTGATGGAAACGAAGTGGCATACAATGTATAGAAAATCGAGGACGATTCTTGATGTCAACTTCGAAGACATTGGCAATATTTCCTTCCCAGAATATAGGAAGATGTGATACCACCCCGCCCCCTCTCCCAATCTTCTGACAATCGTCAATCTTATTATTTTTTCATAATGTGGAACACCTCTTGTAGTGGACAAGAGGTTCGTATTTTCATGTTACCTTTTCTGGGCTTAAAGGACCCCACCCCAAAACATTTTTTTCTAAATATTATATATGGCCTGAGTTAACTCCAAAAATGATATTAAAAATTCTGAAAACAAATTAAAATTATGCAAAAACCAGGTTTATATGCGAATTCCGTAAATCCAAGGGACAGCCATGTTGGATCGAAAGGTTTCACTTTGTGACGTCACAAATTCTGTACGGAAACCAGGCTGTGAAAATTAGGAGAATGAAAAAAAAAAATAATAATATCGTAAAAATGATATTTTAAAAGATCTGCCAAATTCTCCTAAAATAAAATAAAACAAATATTTATCTTAAAAAAAATTTAATTTCTAATTTATCTTTTAATCAGGAGTTTATGACCATTCGCAGGCGCCAATTCCTTTATATATTCTTGCATTCACTTAATGTTTTCTTGCTGTGTTAAGAAAAATTAATTTCAATTTTCCCATTTCTATTTGAAGCAACTAAAGGTAAAGCGTAAGGAAAAAACTTCTGTTGTTTTTTTTTTCTAGTATCTATAATGAATTTAAAAAAAATTAATTCATAATTAAGCAATTTTATCCTGTTTCTTCAGAAAATATAAAATAGTATGTAATAGAGCGACCTCTGGTGGACAAACAAAACCACTGCTGTAATAGATAAAACCACGTCTTTATATACACAATCTTTACAGCTGTCTCTCAAAATGGGGGATTCGCCTCAGTCATGGCGATGATGATGTGTCCTGAAAGCATAAGCGCAATTTTATTTTATCATATTATAAACTTTGTTTTTCAGTGTTTTTTGGAGAACAGATAAAAGATGTGATATCCGTGGAGCAGTACTATTCGATCGTTCGTTTTATTCGTTTTAAACAGTGTTGATCGTTTTGTTTTGAACACGATGATGAAGTAGCTTCAAGTTGTTTGTTTACCATCCATCATATTGGTGGGTAATCAATGGGGCACTCCTCTGCCTCTCCTTTTCCTTAAAAACTTGTTAAGAAAGATGATCACTATGCGTGGTATCTGTTTATTATTGTTGTTGTTGTTTATTTAATTGATCCAAATGACTGCACGTGGCAATAATAATGTTGCCGATCGCTTTTGTTTTTATTAGAAGGATTGGATCACCTTGAAGTGATCCTTCATAAGTATGTAGTGTTCAGATAGATATCTAACAATAATAAACAATATCATCACCAACCTAGGCATATATTGATTTAAGAAAAATAATTTTTTATGGTTCCGAGCATGTATACAATATGTGTGACTATATATATTAAGATCTCAGTAATTTTAAATACATTTTTAATGATCCTAAATTGACTGTTTATATTACAACTCTGCTGCATAATTTTAAGACCATCCTCACATTTTAAGTGAGGAGTGACAGAAAAATGAAAATAAGGTGTGTCTCAAAAGTTTAAAGAAACATGTTTTTGTTCAAAAGAAAAAAGACTATTGAAGGTACATACAAAGCACTAAAAGAAACTCCTGAAAAAATTATTCATGAAAACATAATAGAAATAAGAATATTCAACAAAATGGAATTTTACGTGTCTCAAAAGTTTAAAGAATGACTGGAAAAACATTGCATGAATTATACAACAGCTTAAATTGAACGACCATTTGTCTTGAGTGTTTCAAATACTCTGTTCGGCATTGAACAATGTATGAGGTTGAACAATGTTTCCGGTCTTACATTGTTGCATGCATCTTCAATTGCTCTTTTCAATTCATCAGTCGAAGAAAATTGACGTCCGCCGCCATAAACTGCACGAGACATGATTCCCCATAGATTCTCTATAGGGTTCAATTCTGGGCTTCTTGGGGCCACGTCATAACGTAAATATTTTGTTTTCTGAACCCCTCCATTGTTGATCGTGAAGTAAGGATGCTGGCGTTATCCTGCTGGAACACGAATTCCAGCCCACACTAATGATCGCAGACGGGAACAGATACTGTGTAAGGGTTTCTTGGTATGTTCTCCTCTACTGATGAAATCCAAATTTGTGGTACCGTTGAATGCGAAGTTGCCCCAAACCATGACAGAAATGTTGTCTTGAGTAAAAGGTCTTCCTGTCGTAGGTTGTGCCTGTATGATGCCCACTTCTTTTCAAAACTGAACAACACCGACATCCATTTGTCTTTCCAGGCCATGTGTTCTTGTGCCCAACTTAGCCTTTCTCGAATGCACTTGGCAGTCAGAGGCAGTTTCTTGATCTTCTTCTGTTAAAATTGAATGCAATTGGGGTGCATGGAATTGTTAATAATTGGTTCAGAACATATCTTACAAATAGAGCGCAATATACATTTCTTAATAATAAACTAAGCGATTCGCTAGAAGTTAAGCGTGGGGTACCACAGGGAACTATTTTGGCACCATTATTATTTAATTTATATTTCAATGATGTTTTGAATCTTAATTTGTTAGGTAGTGCTTATGCAGATGATCTTGTTATTCTTTACTTAGGAGAGTTCAATTTAAATTTTAGAAATTTAAAGAGTGATCTAGTAGGGATAGCTAGGTGGCTTTTTGATACGGCATTGTAAGTTGGGGTGGGACTTATAAGTCTCATATTTTAAAATTACAGAATTATCATAAAATGATACTTAAGATTTTATTTGGTCATAATTATTCAGTTAATTTTATGAATCTTCAACAAATTTATGTACAGTAAAACCCCGTTACAACGTACCTCACTTTAACGTACATTTCAGAATAATGTACAAATTTCAAAACCCCGTCCCAAACGTAGGTATTTTAATGCTAAAAAGTTTCAGAATAACGTACCTCACTTTAACGTACATTTCAGAATATCGTACTAATTTTACATCCCCTTGGTTAAATTATCCCTTCAGTACAACGTACATCGTTCACATGTCTTGCACTGATTGGTCAATGCAGCCCTTGCGGAAGTTGCATGGGCTAATTAAGCCGAGTTCGCATTTCATTGCTTGGTCAGTATAGCATATATAAACCCGGAAATCTCGGCATGCTACTCAGTCTAGCATGTTCGATTGTCGATTGTCGCATACACCTCTGCTGAGTTAACAACGGATTCAGAGATTCTGGAGATGGGACAAAAGCAAAATGAAATTCATAGCGATCAGGAAGACGAAGATGAAAATGGCCATTTAGAACCAGAGGTAACGCCCGTCTCAATTTTAGTAGCAATGGAAGCTATAAAAAGCTTACGAAACTATTTTGCACAGCATAGCGGTGCACCAGAAACATTTAACTTCACAATGTCAGATATGGAGGAATTTTGGGGGAAGGCAAGTTATAGAAAGAAAGCAGACGGCCATTACAGATTTTTTTTTTTTAAATTAATGTAATACTACATATTGTATATGCTATAGTGTATTTGTATTGAATAAAATAAAATGCATTCATGTGTTCTTATGTTTTTCTATGAAT
>JAHWFO010009247.1:10954-54427 GCA_023313115.1 Rhysida immarginata | reverse complement strand
GGTGTTTTTGAATTGAGTACAGATTTTTTTGGGAGATGATAGAAGAGGTCCTTAGAAGTATTTTTTGTCATATGAACGTGGGGTCCCCGCAGCTCCGTTTACTTCCAATACTGCATTGAACAATCAAATGACACTGGGACGCAGTGTGCGTTGGTAGGCCTAGATTATTTTATTTTTAACACTTAACACAAGCAATCTACTGTATGACTTTTATAGTAATTATTCGAAATGACCGCCATTTGCTTCATAGCACAATTCGCAATGCCTTATGATGGATTGATTGATGTACGCGTGGAAACAATCGATTTGCACGGTCGCTGATGTCACCTGCTGCCGCGATAACACGAGCCGCCAATTCTTCTTCGGTATCTACGGGTTTGGAGTACACCATTGATTTTATGCTTTCCCATAAAAAAAATCCATCGGTGTGAGATCTGGCGATCTCGGTGGCCAAGCAACTGGTCCGCCACGACCAATCCAACGACCAGGATATGTCTCATTTAAGTAATCTCTAACTGCTCTTGTCTAATGCGAAGGTGCGCCGTCCTGTTGAAATCACATCAAATGTCTGGTCATTAGTGGAACATCTTCAAGAAGACCAGGGAGCTCCTCCTTCAGGAAACCAAGGTATGTTTGCCCGTTAAGACGGCATGGTAGGAGATGTGGCCCAGTCAGGACATTGTGAATCATGCCAGCCCAAATATTCAATGAAAAACGATGCTGAAAACTGTTAACATGTGTTGCACATGGGTTGACATGAGACCACAGATGACTATTGTAGCTATTGAACATTCCCTCTCGTGTTCTGGTGTCATTTGTATTATTATAAACTGATTAACTGAAACTGATTATTTGGAGACAACATGTCCACTCGCAATTATTCGCCAGTGTACAGTGTCTTTCGATATGTTTAACCCAGTCACGTCTTGTATCTGGCGAATAGAAAGATTTTATGTGGCTGCCAGTTGTATAATGCGTCTGTCATCGCAAGTCGAGGTAACTTTAGGACGACCAGATCGTGGTTTTTGGTGGAAAGATGAATACTCCTCTTCAAAACATTATAAACCCCTACTGTTGATCTTCCAGTAATTGTGACGATATCAGCAACAGATAGTCCGTTGGCTTTCAATTGCCAGATTTCAGCCACTTCATCGATTGTGAATTGAGATTGGCGAGGCATTGTCGTAGGCCAATTGGGAGTGGAAGAAAAGCTTTCTTTGAAAAAAATGACGAACTCTGCAGCAGATTAATACCCTGTCGCTCGCAAATTTACATATTGGACATCTCCATTCAGCATCTGACTTTAAACTTTTGAGACACGCAAAATTTCATTTTGTTGAATATTTTTATTTCTATTATGTTTTCGTGAGTAATATTTTCAGGAGTTTCTTTTAAGTGCTTTGTACAAATTTGCCAACAAAAAAGCATAATTTTAAGACCATTAGTGTTTATGCAAATAAATTGTTAATAGAATTGACCAATAGGTTGATATTATGCCAAATAGTAGTCAAATGAGTCGAAGTCTTGTTGTGTTGCCAGTTATTTTATCAAACATCCCCAAAATGGGAAGGGAAAAAACTCTTAACTCTGATTTTTCGATTGAAAAATGGAATGAAAAATTGTGTGGAACCTCAACTGTCATGGTCGACGCCTCTACCAATTGGGTTATCACAGACACCTGGACAGCCAAATTGTCACGTTTGAAAGCCCAATGGGAGGAAGGTTGATGAAGGTTCCAAATTGGCTCACAGATCGAGAACTTCTGCTATCCAAACCATCAGAAAGTTGATGAACTCACAAGTAAACAAGAAATTAATCCTCCCGAGGAAGGTATAGGAAAGTAGTGGAAGGTCATCTATTTTTACCCTTTTATCTGCACTTTTTAACCCCTCCCCCCCTTTTTTAATCAAAAAATCAATTTTCTCGAATGTAGTATTTAGAAAATGAAAAAGAGCTCTATCTTCTTTTGTTTCTCATCATTTCCGATTGAATGATATATCACATGCCATATGTTGCCATAGTTCTAAAGACCAAGTGACTGCCACCCCCACAACTATGACCCTGTTGGGACAATTTGGCCCAAATTTTACAGTAATGTTGAGCTTAGAGGAATCTGCATACCGAATTTCACTCCTTTATATCCATAAATACGCATAGACCTGTAATTTCCGCCCCCGAGACTCCGACCAAACTAAATAGTGAAGGTGCACATGACCATAGTAAGCTACATTCCGAATTTCAACCTTCTATCTAAAAAAATGCGGAAATTTTGAAGGGGACAGACAGACAGACATTGTTAAAACAATAAGTAGCTCCATTCTTCCGCTACTTAATAATAATAATAGACAAGTTTCAGCGATTAGCATCGTCATCTGATGAGAAAAAAACATACGTCTGAAAGAGATCTCCAGTTACCAGCTCCTTTCCCGTTGTTCACTGTTGCGGTTGCCATGCATCGTAATGTGTCTTGTAGTGTTCCCGGATGCCTTAATTATGGAAATAAATCACTCCTAGAATCACTTGGCATCTTTTCCCCAGTCAGACAAACTTAAGAAACAGCGGATAGCTAAAATTAAGAAAGATGGGCTTTCACAACTCGTGCAGTATACATTGTAGGACTGTCCTGATGCTAAATCCATTGTTTTTGCTTAAACTAGACTTTGCACAAAGGGATGAACACTTTGTGAAGATGATCTTTATATTGAGCTGTTGTGCAATGTCCATCTATAATGTGAATCTTCAACTTTCCGTTACTTCCAATGGCACCCAGAATCATCACTCCACTACCACCCATTTGCCGCTTAATTCGCAGAGGAACAAGTGTTTCTTTATCACGATGCTCTTCATAAGAAGCTATATTATCAGGACCATCCAAACTGATCAGTTTTTCATCAGAAAACACAACCAATTGGAAGTCTGTGTTTTCACGCAGATGTGGCTTAGCAAACTCCAGTCTCTTCTGCATGTGTTTCTGTGTTAGTGGCAACTTTTTGGATATAATTTCATAGACAAAGTTCTGAGGACGTAGTTCACTGCGAATTGTTCTTCTTGAGGCAGCAAGTTGCAGATTAAGTTTGACTTGTGCGGTGTTGACTACATGCCCAGATGTAATATCATGTCTAACATGTCTCTTAATTCTTGATTTGTCTCTTCGGGTCGGTGCGCAAGGTTGTCCTATTTCCGTCCTAATTTTCCAACTAACATTTTTAACAATTCTGATAATGATTTACAGCTCACACGGGAGATTTCACCAACTTTTTTGAAGTTTGTAAATTGCTTGTTAAAATTTCTAATTCGCTCTCGTTGGCCTTCAGTTAACATAATATGGTTTTAGTGCTCACCACACAACTCGATGACTGATAATATGCAAATTATTTGCATGTTTGTGATGTTGGTGCAAACTTTTGGCCAGTCTTATTTTGATTTAAGGTAATAAAAAAGCAACGACCCAGAAATAAATTTGTTTCTTCCCTAAATATTGTTTCATATTTACTTAAGAGTTGTAGGTGTAAAATATTTTTAGTATAAATTCATTTTTTCTTGATTTTGCTGGTTTGTCCAAACTTTTGGCCACCAGTGTATATAGAAGAATGGGTTCAAATGGAGTTGCTCCCAACAGAACAAAGTCCAAAGAATGGGCCTAATAATAATTTAGTTAAAAACTTTTTATGGTGCTGAGACAGACAAGTCCTTCAGGACCCAGGGCTTGAAATTCAGGGTGAGATGGCGGGATTCTCGCCCAAAATTTTAAAATCGTGCCAAAAAAACTTTCAAGAGGGGAGTTTCCCGCCTGTGAAATTGATTCATATTAAATGTTTTTATGATTTTATTAAGATTTAAAGATAACATATTGTAAGATATAAAGAAAAAAACAAGTTTTGGATACGAATCTTGGAGATTTAACTTTTGAACCAATTGAATTTTGCTAGTTCCAGTCGTTATCGTTACGGTGTCGTCAAGGGAAAGATAATACATTAATAGGAATGTATTGTGTAGCTCATAGGTTAGCATTGTGTTTAGATGATGCTTCAAAATCGTATCCAGAGTTTGCTAAATATCAGGACAATTTAAAATCCATTTTTATATATTTTAGTAGTATTTAATTTTTTATAACGTAATGGATTATATAAATGAAGGCAAAACCGGTTGGTTATCTATTCTTTACCAAACATGCTGTACTGCAAGACCACAATCTGTTATCGTTAATAGCTACGGTGCAGAAGAACCTTATACGAGGGCTGTAAATTAAGTAATGGCAACATAGGTATAAATCAATTTTTAATGAACTTACAAGTACAATTGCATTACATTCCTTCTATGTAATCACCAGCAAAGCTTATAACTTTTTGCCAAATGTCGGGAAGCCGTTATAGACCAGTGGCAGGGTGTTGATTGTTGATGTGAGCGACCGAGCGCCCTACTGCGTGGAGTACAGATGAAACGTCACGAAATCGGTGACCTCGGAGGGGTTCCTTCAACTTCGGAAACAGATCGAAGTCACAAGGACTCGTGTCGGGTGAGTAGGGAGGGTGTTCCAGGATTTCCCACTGCCACCGTCGCAATAGGAGAGTGACTTTGTTTGCGACATGGCAACGAGCGTTGTCATGCAACACGATTGGGAGATTGTTGTGCAATAAACGTGGACGTTTGCGCCGCATAGCCGGACGCAGATGGTGCTGTAGAAATCGGCAATAGTAATCTGCGTTGACAGTTTGTCCTTCAGGTAAGCATGTCTAAGAATCACACCGTCTCAGTCGTATGCCACAATCAGCATAACTTTCACCCGACTGGGTTCCTGTCGAAATTTCTGTGTATGTGGCGAACCTTGGTGACGCCATTCATTTGACTGACGCTTTAATTCAGGCTCATAGGCTCGTGCCATGTCTCATCAATGGCGACAATACGCTGCAGAAATGCGTCTCCCTCATTGCGGTATCTCTCCAAGTGGGTGCCAGCCAGTGCATACCGGTGCCATTTCTGTGGAACCCAGCGGGCAGCCATTTTCCTCGTGTTGAGAGATTTCTTCATTATGCACCACACCGTTTGATGACTCAGACCAACCTCTAAGGATAATTCTCGGACAGTCCATCGGCGGTCTATGGTAAGGAGACCGCTCAGGATGTCAATCTGCTCTCGAGGAATGGAGGGCCGACCTGTGCGTTGCAAATCCGCAGTCTCATTCCGACCCGAACGAAATGAACCCATCGTGCTACTGTCCTATACGGTAAAGCATTTGTGCCACAGGCTTCCATTAATCCTCGATAGCATTCTGTTGCACTTTTGCCACGGGCAACCTCGATTTTAAGCCACGACCGCTGATCATCTTTTGAAAACATGCTTTAGAGCGATGGAAACGAAACTCCTCACTTTAACGCCACACAACAACTACCCTTCTAAGCAAATCGACTGTTTTTTTGCACTCTACACATCGACAACAGCACCACCTCACCGCTCCCATATCCTATTTGCGCATGCCCGCCCTTCTGTGAGTTTCGAGGTTAAGTTGCCACTATTTTATTTACAGCCCTCGTATATGTGACTATTTAATTTTTTGTTTATTGAAATATAAGAATTTATTATATTTACCTTATGGCTGAGTTTCTTGGTATTTTATTATTTATGTACAAAACTTAAATCAAAATATTTTGAAAAAATCACTTGTATAACCTATAACTTATTGTCTCCCTCCCAAAGAGTTCAACTCCCCTCCATTTACAAACATAGGAGGGGAGGATCCCCTCCATGAAAAATTTGAATTTCAAGCCCTGGGACCTCTTTGCAATATAGAAAGATGCTTAATTTTGAACTTAGTCTCAGAACCTTTATTCGTTTGGAATGCAAAGATAATTAATAAATGAAATATGATGCACATAGATGCTTCTCCCACTGAATAAAAATTAACAAAAGCCAAATTTTAGTTTATTAAATAATGAAACTCTAAAATGGAATAACAAGCATTTAATTGTTAATATAGGTAATGAAAGTGACATACACCTTTTAGTTTCTAAGCCTCTACATTGTTGACATATAAAAGAAGTAAACAGTTTTTACTTAGGAATGATTTTTGAACTTATAATACTTTTGTTTTTTTGCTATCTTAACACTGTGGAAAATAAAACTTTAAGGCTTGTTCATAGTATCTACCAAAACAGTGGTGAGTAAAGGGTACACCTGAAAGCATTTTCACTGATAACTTAGGTTTTCTAATAATTGCGTCCATTTTCTTAGAAAAATAATTTTATAAAATAGACTATCAAAAAAAGAATTATTGATTTAAGGAGTTTAAATGATTAATTTAAATTTAAATGAGTTTAGTCTCCTATTTAATGGGGAAAATCGTAAAATTAATAAAAACAAAAAAATTAATAACAAATAAAGTCACCAATTTTGAAAAACGATGAAGGAACTTGTGAGATGGACGAAAACTCAAAGGATGTACAGTAGTCTATTGCAGATGTTGTTGATAGTAGAAATAAAACCAGTCTATTGAGGATGTAGATGAAGTCTTGTGAAGATAATGTTGATAGGGGAAAACGCTAATCTTGAAGGAAATGTCGGTTTTTAAATACAGATGAAATTTTGAAGAGGGTGATCCAAATATTTGGGATAAAATTTATATAAAATAACGTTTTCGAGAATTTTTCTCATCTTCAGTTGGATTAAATATTTTTGAATGTTGAAAACAGTTGAAATAAGAATGTAACAATTGATTTAAGGTGATGAAGCTAAGTTGGTTGTAATTGTTGGTTATGATTGTTGTCTATTGTATAATATGTATCACCCTCTTCAAAATTTCATCTGTATTTAAAAAACCGACACTTTCTTCAAGATTATCGTTTTCCCCTATCAACATTATCTTCACAAGACTTCATCTACACTAGTGATGTCCGTTGGATCCGGATCTCTGATTCGGATCTGATAATATCCAGATTTGGATCTAGAAATATCCGGATCCTGGTCTGTATCCGGATCTCGGATCTGGATTTTGGATCTCTGATATCGGATCCAGATTTCGGATATCAGATCCGGATTTCGGATCTCGGATATCGGATCTCGGATATCGGATCTGGATTTCGGGTCCTTTCACTGGATGCGTATTAAGACTAATTAGGACTTAAGAGGACTAGGCTATCACTTAATAAAAGCTTTTATAAACTGCTTTCAGAAAAAGTTTGCATATACACAATTTCCTGTCTAGGATCCGATTTTCAGATCTCGGATCCAAGATCCGGATCTCAGATCTCGCATCCAAGATCCGGATCAGAGATCTCAGATCCAAATTCCGGATCTCGGATTTCTGACCAACATCCAGTTCTCGGATCTCGGACCTAGGTCCGAAAAAAAGATCCGGATATCCGGATCTTGACATCCTCAACAGACTGGTTTTATTTCTACTATCAACAACATCTGCAATAGACTATATCCTTTGAGTTTTCGTCCATCTCACAAGTTCCTTCATCGTTTTTCAAAATTGGTGACTTTATTTATTATTAATTTTTTTGTTTTTATTAATTTTACGATTTTCCCCATTAAATAGGAGACTAAACTCATTTAAATTTAAATCAGAAAAAGAGATAACAAAAAAATTACATTATTAAGCAGAATTTGTTTTAACATTGCCAGGGCTTGAAATTCAAATTTTTCTTGGAGGGGAGCATCCCCGCTTATGTTTGTTATTAATTAAACTCCTTGGGAGGGAGGCAATAAGTTAAGAGTTATGCAAGTGATTTTTCAACATATTACTTTCTTATACATAGTACGGGGTTGTGCATAACCTTTTGTTAGGGGGCTCCGACTTAAACCGCAGCGTTGTAGCACACTCTTATGACGCTTCGCAGAGAGTAGTTCATTGTGCGTCTATTGGTATCAAACAAATATGGCTGGTTTAATAAATGACAGTGAAGAGCAGCGTTTCATGGATAGAGTTCGTCAAGAGGCAATGGAAGCAGGTGCGTCTTTTATTAATCGCAAATGGGTTGCGAACAAGTTAAACCGATCGGATAGATGGGTGACGAACAATTGGAAGAAAGGTTATGATAACTGCCATGCCGAATTTGCTGAGGGTAGGCCCGAGAAATTATCACAGGAAAGCAAAAACATCATTGCTAATAACAGTGGCAAAAGACGTCGCAGCTGTGTCGACGTTGCACAAGAAATTAAAGCCAAGCATGGAAAAACAATTTCTCATTCGACGGTTCAAAGACATCGTCAGCGTGCAAACATCAAGCCATTCCATGTTATTCCGAAACCGATGAAGACCGCATTAAACATCGAAGACCGGCTCTGGTTTTGCGACTACCTGCGGGATCGGGTGGAAGACGACTTCGTGCACCTTGCCCCGAGCGACGAGTTCTTTGTGTGGACTATGAGACGTCCGAATTACCAAAACGATAGGGTCTGGAGCTTATCGATTACAGATATTTCTGACGACGAACACTATCAAGAGCTGTCCAAGAAGCCTGACTGCATTGGCATCTTCGTGTGTTTCACCGCCAAGCGAATGATGTGGAGATTCAAGGAGCAGGGTGAGTCATGGAATGGTGATTATTTTCGGAATTTGCTAACAAATGATGTTTTTCCGTTTCTTCGAGATCCAAACAACACTATCGACCCGCACGAAGTTTGTTTTTTGCACGATAAGGCACCTAATGCAACACAGCAAATCCTAAGAGAAAGTGCTATCGATTTCTTCTCATCAAACGAATGGCCCGGTGCATCCCCTGACCTAAACGTTGCTGAACATTTTGGAGCCGTGTTAAAAGACGCAGTGGAATCTTTAATGATTCAAGAACGTGGTGAAAATCGGTATTCTCGAGACCTTCTAATGGGACACCTGACATCTGTGCTGAAGGACATGGAGTACGATACTGCTCTGTTTGAGACACTCCTCCGCTCCTACCCGAAACGGATGCGTGCTGTTCGAGAAGCAGGTGGTGGCCACACTAAATATTGATGTGATAAAAGCAGAAATAAACGTACTTTTTGATTATCAACCGCAGAACATTCCACTTAGGTTTGTTTATTTTCCAGACCCCTAGCAAAAGGTTATGCACAACCCTGTATAATCACGAAAAATCTCGACCTCCAGATTTTCACCGATCTTGACGTTTTAGGGTCCCTAGATTACAAAAAAGTGATTTCTGGAAAATGTCTGTGTGTCCACGCTAGCGTCCAAATGGCTAAAGCTATCGAGACCAAACTTTAAACTTAAGATTATAATCTTCCTCTGGAGGTCTGATTAGTTTTCCAGTGGAATCGGTGAACCGGAGGTATCAGTTTACTCCGACATATAAATTTTGAAATATCTCGTTAGACATTGCGTTTACGAAAATTTTGTATAGGGTAAAAAGTGTTCCAATTTCAAAGGCAAACTAATGCATTTTATTTGGTAAGCAGCGCCAAAATTTTATTAGTGGTGACTTTTGGTACTAGTTTTTATGCATTTTTGTTTTGTGATTTGTCTTTTTGTCTTTGCTCTCGCGTTGTTATTTACTTTTCGGCAGCTATATTAGAAAATATTTCTGACTGTATTGGTTTTTCGTTTTTACAGGCGTTTAAAAGAATATGGAAAGTGATGATGACGGAGAACAGGAACCCCTATCCCTTACGGGATTCATGTTCGGTAACATTGACGAATCAGGACAATTGGAAGATGACATATTTGACCCGGTTAGTCTTGTGGAACATTCATTGTCTTTAGCTCATGCGGAGATAGATCGACGTTATTAATAATTATTGACGTTTGTCACGTAGGAGTCAAAACGCCATCTCAGCCAATTAAATCGTCTCACTGGAATTGGATCCTTTCTCAAAGAAATCACAAAAACAGATGAACAAACCAAGGAATCTCGTAAGAGCCAGGAGAACAAAGAAGAAGACGATGACGAAGAGGAAGAAGAGGAAGAGGAGGAAGATAAAGGCGAAGGTATTTTGTCAGAATGTTATTATGAGGGGCATTTAAACTTTTATAAAATCAGGAAACTATGGAGGGCCCCCCCCCCCCCCCCCCCCCCACACACACAACTCTCCTTGCTTCTATACACGTTTTTCTAAGCATTCTCATTGCAGCTGAACCTCTGCCCCCTTTCAATGGTCCAAAAAGTTGATAGTCACAAGGGGAGAGATCCTGGCTGTATGGAGGATGTCATAAGATGTCCCATTTGAGTTCCGTCAGTGTCTCCATATTTAGCGTGGCTGTGTATGGTAAGGAGTCACATTTTTGCCATAGTATCGGCTTCAAGGAGGTCCTCGAAATGTTGTAGTATTAAGGTGCATTTATGGTTCGATGTTCTTCCCGAAAATCGACATGAATGGTACCCTTAACGTCCCAGAATACAGTCGCCATCACTTTCGTTGCCGACGGTGTCATCTTGAATTTCTCGGGCCCTGTCCTATCGCTTGTGGTTTTGTGATCTTCGGAAAGTTGACTAGCGACCCATCTGGCGCAGACGTTCGAAATTGAAACCAGTTCTCGGACATGAATCCGACTGTTGTCCGTTATCAGCTCATTTGTTCGTGCGATGATGTCATTATTGACAGCATTTGCTGGCCTCGCTTAATGAGGTGGATTCTCGCCCTCCTTCAAACTTTTGGCATCAAGCAAAGACAGATGATCGAGACAAACGCGACTCGGTGAACTGTCTTTGAAGTCTCTGATGAATTTCAGATGCTTTGGTTGTGGAGAAGTTTGATGATTATTCGTCGTTCCACATCGGTCGACAGGTCACTGTCTGCCGTCTTGTTTAAACAAACCGTCGGTTGTCATGACAACCGGATGAGTAATGCTGCGGTAGTTACCATCCCAACAATGAAAGTTTAGATTTTGACAACAAAAAATGAATGCCCCTCGGATGGTCATTACAGTGCTCCCACTAAAATTGACAGAGGGCAGGGTGTCAACTGCAGCAAGAGGGCGCATCATGCAGTACCAAGGCATCTCATAGGGTAGGGGGGGGGCGAGGGGCACAGGCAGGACTAAGCCTAATACATGGAAGAGCAAGAGCAAATTGATAAGCACTATTTTTGCGGAACGAGCGCACTACTCTCTTGACAGGGCGCAATACTCTTGTGGGAGGGTGCATTACTCTCGCACCAGGGCGCAATACACTCGCGGCAGGGCGCAGCGCCCTCCTAAAATAGGCTAGCGGGAGTACTGCATTAGTTTGCGGGAGTATCAAAGGTGAGATGCCCTGTAGTCTATGCACACACACGTCAGTCGTCATTGAAATTGGGTAAAACGAGCATTTTATCACACGGCAAAAGGGGGCGAAACAGTATTTCCAACTTTTTCTTTTTACTGTCAATTTAGGATGGATCCCAAAATCTCCTTCTGCCATCGACTATTCCGATATTAATGAGTTGGCAGATGAAGAGGAGCAGAATAAGTATCGAGCAGCATTATCGAAAATTCAGGCTCCGAAGACAGGTAAGAAAAGCGATCGGTGCTGCGTGAAATTAGGTTGGTTGACTGGCATTCGATTACTGAACTCGAATTGTTCTCTTGCAGACGATAACGAAGATTATGATGCGGATGACGAAGACAAAACAAAAAGGGACAGCGAGTTGATGCCTCCACCTCCACCGCCAAACAAAAATGGATGCGATGACAATCATGACGAGGATGGAGATAGCGTGTCGAGCCGGGACGACGTAACAGATGGTCCGTGTCTGAAAAAGCAAGAACTGCATGACCCAGACTCACCCCACCAATCCTCTGACAATGTACCAAAGAAGTTAAACACTCCTCTGGCGGCCATGTTGCCTTCGAAATATGCTAATATGGATGTAACGGATATTTTTCCCGAATTTAGGCCAGGAAAAGTAAGTGAATTTTGTTTACTCTTTTATAATGACCCAAAAGTCAGTTCACCCAAAGTTACATATACGCTGAGTGAGCATATTACTATGACCCCCCTGTCAGTATCTCATTGGGCCACCTTTCGACTTTGTCCCACAAATGCTCAATTGGAGGGAGATCTGGGGATTGTGGGGGCCACCGAAGTAAGGTAAAGTCCCCCTCGTGTTCCTGGAACCACTCCTGCGCAATACGAGCTCTGTGACATGGCGCATTGTCTTGCTGGAAATAGCCATCTCCATTGGGGTACGCCATCAACATGACGATACGGAGGTATGCTGTGCCATCCAGACGTTGTTCGACACGTATTAACGGACCCAATGCATGCCAGGGAAACATTCCCCAGACCACAACTGCCTGCACTGGCCTGCAGGGTTGTACTCGTGCTTCCGGGGTCCATGCTTTCGTGCCGTTTCAGCCAGATTCTCACACAGCCGTCTGGATGATGTAACTGGAATCGTGACTCGTCAGACCACATGGTTTGTTTCCACTGCTCGATGGTCCAGTACTTGTGCTCTTGAGTGAATTTGAGTCATTTCCGCTTGTGTGCGGTTTTCGGCTTCTGTATCCCATGTGATGAAGCGTGCGGCGGACAGTGCATTCAGAGATCGTTTTGGAGGACCATCCGCAGGCGGCTACAACGTGAACGTTCAGACCCTGTCTTCCGGCTAACCGTCCAGTCTTTAAATACTTTAACGACGGCTGCTCTCGAGCACCCCACGAATGCTGCTGTTTCGCTGATACTCGCTCCATAGCTCCGAGCACCTACAATCGTCCTGCGTTCGAAGGCTGTTAAATGGCGTCGTTTACCCATAGTTGAAGAATGGAACACGTCTACTGTTGTCGACGACACTCAGCTTCCCTTTTTATATTGGCCCAGCCTGCTAGCAACATTGTGGTGACGTCTGTGCACGCATTTGCATAAATATGTCTGGTGGTCATAATAATATGCTCACTCATTCGACATTGATTGAGCCTATAGTAAATGTTCAAAGTGTCCCCCCCCCCCCATTCCCTGCTTGCACAAACGAACGTGACGGCACATTCTTGGAAATGCGTTGCACTACTGTTAATCCAGAATGTTATTGCAACACGTTCAAGTGTTTTGTAGAGCAGTTTGACGATATTCAGTGCACGCAACATGACAGAGCTACAGCTCACACAACCCGAATCTCCATGGAAGGAAGGCAATCTGAAAGCAAACATTCGTAATAAAAAAAAAAAAAATCTGTGCCCATAAATCCGTGCCCATCTGCAGGACATGGTGTCGTTGCATTTGTTTGTGCAAAGAGAAGAAAGGGGGCCGTTTTGAACGTTTACTGTAGAGCTGCAGTTAATCTTCCTTTATTCATGGGAAGAAACCTACTGGGGATGATTGTAGCATGGCAGCAATAATAAAATTGCCGGCCCCGTTTCGTTGGTGCTGATGTTGGTGAAATCTAGCGTCCCCCTTCTCCTCATCATCAATCATCGGCATTTTCAGGAATCTTGTACACTCATTCAAGTTACAACCCAATCCAGAAAGTATTGCATATTTCTCATGTTACATACTTGTCTGTTGTTGGTATATGTAAATCCGGTGATTGAGTTGAGTTGAGACTGTCAAAAAGAAAAATAAGACAAATGAACACCCATCAACAATGCTTATTTTGACACCAACTATTTCCGGGTGTGAAAATACTCTTATAAGGCAAGTACATCGTACAAAAAGTATTGCATATTATAAACACTGTTCAAAAAATATTGCATAAATGCATTCAACAAGTACAAAACTAGTATTTTGTGCGATAACCACGGCTGCATATCACTGCTCGACATCGGCGTGGCATGGAACCAATTAATTGCTGGCGCATAACGGGTGTGTAAGAGTCCCAAACTTGCTGGATAAGATCTTTCAGCTCGTACACACTTGTTGGTTTTGGAACAGATGTGTTAATTCGTTTCTTCATATCTCTCCAGACATTTTCAATTGGGTTAACGTCAGGAGAGTTCGGTGCCCAAGGAAGAACATTCAGGTTATTTTCTCTCATCCACTCACGGGTGAATCTTGAGTTGTGGCAAGGCGCAAGGTCTTGTCGAAACACGATATCGTCATCACCAAAATGTTCTTCGATTGTGGGTAATAGTCCTGCTTCCAGTATTTCTGTATAAGCTGCGAAATTCACTTTTCCTTTCAAGAAAAGGAGTTTGCCGACACCTTGAGCACTGATGCATCCCCACACCATCACACCGTGAGGATGCTTAACCGTGTACTTGGTACACCCAGGAGCAAATGCTTCGCCGTTCGTTCTCCAAACTCTACCATGGTCTCCGACAGGTACAAGAAACCGACTCTCGTCGCTAAAAATGACATTGTTCCACTGAAGATTCCACTTTTCGTGCTCTCTTGCCCACTGCAGACGTTTGGCTCTTTGTTTCCTCGTTGTCAAGGGCTTTCTTTTCGGTACTCGTGATCGAAATCCCATATCTTTGAGCCGGTTGTGAACTGTTGTTCTGCTAACGTACACACTTCTTTGCATGTTCCACAACATCCTCCTGAACTGGTTGATCGAGTTGAAACGATTTTGGGCGACGATTCGTTTCAGATGACGATCCTCTCTGGATGATGTTGCTCTTGGTCTTCCGGAGCTTGGTGTTCTTGGAGTAACTTCACCATTCCGCTTGTAGCCTGAAAGTACCCGGCTCACTGTGCTCTGATGAATTTCCAAATCTCGTGCAATCTGGGATTGTTTTTGCCCACTGACATGAAGCTCGACGATTTTGCGTTTTGCATCCAAAGACAGCCTTTTCCTGCTATTTATAGCTGCTGCGGAGACGACTGACTTATGTAGAGAAATGCAGGGATGGCTTGGACACCACTTACGACAAATTCCAGTATTTATAGAACCAAGAAACTCCAAATATGCAATATTTATTGAACGCTGATTGGTTTATGCAAAACATTTTGAACGCCACCCCTATAATGAATGGAAAAGTCATGTATTTTCATTGGTTTTCGAAATAATAATCATATCACAGCCATCAAAACTTTGGTCTTTTCCTATTTGTAATCGTTATCATGACTCCGATGGCAGAAGTTCGATTCGCACATAGGACAGTCACAGCTGTCGTAACTCACGATAACGATCAGCTACAGCATATTGCAATTTTCTAAAAGTGTGGCATATATACCAGGGAATACGATTTACCATGCCGCAGCTGTAGTGTTACTGTTGACAGCAATAATAATGCTCATACAAGGTTTATCTTTATTGTCGCGTAGGTTCTTCGGTTCTCCCGTCTTTTTGGGCCAGGCAAACCCTCAAGTCTTCCTCAGATCTGGCGTGGTGTTCGACGAAGGAAGAAGAAGAAATTGCACTCTGACGGTGATTCCCAACAGACAATTGAAAATAAGCCTAGCAAAGGATGGACTTTGAATTTTGGGCCAACACCTTCACCTGATCAGTGCCAGTCTGATGATGAGGTAAGTTACGTTAAAAAAAAAGAAAAAAAAGTAAATCTTTAATTTTATGTTATTACAATGAAAACTACGAGGGCTGTAAATTAAGTAATGGCAACATAGGTATGAATCAATTTTTAATGAACTTACAAGTACAATTGCATTACATTCCTTCTATGTAATCACCAGCAAAGCTTATAACCTTTTGCCAAATGTCGGGAAGCCGTTGTAGACCAGTGGCATGGTGTCGATTGTTGATGTGAGCAACCGAGCGCCCTACTGCGTGGAGTACAGATGAAACGTCACGAAATCGGTGACCTCGGAGGGGTTCCTTCAACTTCGGAAACAGATCGAAGTCACAAGGACTCGTGTCGGGTGAGTAGGGAGGGTGTTCCAGGATTTCCCACTGCCACCGTCACAATAGGAGAGTGACTTTGTTTGCGACATGGCAACGAGCATTGTCATGCAACACGATAGGGAGATTGTTGTGCAATAAACGTAGACGTTTGCGCCGCATAGCCGGACGCAGATGATGCTGTAGAAATCGGCAATAGTAATCTGCGTTGACAGTTTGCCCTTCAGGTACAGCATGTGTAAGAATCACACCGTCCCAGTCGTATGCCACAATAAGCATAACTTTCACCCGACTGGGTTCCTGTCGAAATTTCTGTGGACGTGGCGAACCTTGGTGACGCCATTCATTTGATTGACGCTTTAATTCGGGCTCATAGGCTCGTGCCCATGTCTCATCAATACGCTGCAGAAATGCGTCTCATTCGTTGCGGTATCTCTCCAAGTGGGTGCCAGCCAGTGCATACCGGTGCTATTTCTGTACTTTGGTTAGTCGACGTGGAACCCAGCGGGAAGCAATTTTCCTCATGCTGAGAGATTTCTTCATTATGCACCACACTGTTTGATGACTCAGACCAACCTCTAAGGATAATTCTCGGACAGTCCATCGGCGGTCTATGGTAAGGAGACCGCTCAGGATGTCAATCTGCTCTCGAGGAATGGAGGGCCGACCTGTGCGTTGCAAATCCGCAGTCTCGTTCCGACCCGAACGAAATGCTCGAACCCATCGTGCTACTGTCCTATACGGTAAAGCATTTGTGCCACAGGCTTCCACTAATCCTCGATAGCATTCTGTTGCACTTTTGCCACGGGCAACCTCGATTTTAAGCCACGACCGCTGATCATCTTTTGAAAACATGCTTTAGAGCGATGGAAACGAAACTCCTCACTTTAACGCCACACAACAACTACCCTTCTAAGCAGATCGACTGTATTTGGCACTCTACACATCGACAACAGCGCCACCTCACCGCTCCCATATCCTATTTGTGCATGCCCGCCCTTCTGCGGGTTTCAAGGTTAAGTTGCCACTATTTAATTTACAGCCCTCGTATAATGAGTGTGTTATTACCGTATATACTCGTGTATAGGCTTTCAAAAGCTTCTAGTAGGTGCTTGTCATTGACTGATTGTACACGTTTTAAATTCTCTAAGGAAAAATCATGTCCCGTGTCCAGAGAGTGCTTGGCTATTGTGGACTGGTTGCTTCTGCCAAAACAATCAGTCAATCTAGGCCTAAAAAAGTACGAGATCTTAACTGGCCAGCTCTATCGCCAGATCTCAATCCCATAGAGAATCTCCGGGGTTACCTAGCGGGAGCAGTTTACAAAGAAGGGAAACAATATTGTTGTATTGCGGGCCTGAAAACTGCAATCATTAAGGAATGGGATAACATTCCTACAGGAATACTGGAAAATTTGGTGTCATCAATGCCAGAACGATTGTTTGATGTTGTTCTGAATAAGGGTGGCGCACGGTATGTGCCCCTTATATACAGGGTGGTCATAAATTATTAAGCACATTTTGACGGTGAATATTTTATTAACCAAGAAATGTACACACTTCTTGTGGACATCATTGAAAAGTACAACTCAAACAGTTTGTCAGGTGTCACTATCACCACCAGGCGGCTGCACTGTTTGGCGTAGGAACACAAAACGCGAAAATGGCGACCGTGCAGCAGAAAGCAATGTGCGTTCTTTGGTTTCACGAGCAGAAATCCGTGATAGCAGTTCGACAGCAATTCCGCTTGGCATATGGACAACCTGCTCCTGGAAAGGATTTCATAAAGCGGTGGTATCAGCAGTTTAAGGGCACTGGAAGCATAGCCCACAAGAAAGGTGCTGGTAGGCCTACCGTCAGCGAGGAAGTCGTTGAGAAGGTGCGAGATGCGTTCCGATGGAGCCCTACGAAGTCAAGTCGGCGCGCCAGCTTGGAATTGCGAGTCCCATGATCTACGGTGATGAAAGTGATGCATAAGCGTTTGAAATTGTTTAGATTGTTCAGGAACTAAAGCCCGACGATAAACCGCAACGGTTTGCATTCGCGGAGCTCATTCTGCACAAAATTGATGTGGACAACACGTTCTTGGATAAAATGGCTTTCTCAGATGAGTCAACATTTCATGTTTCTGGGCGTGTGAACAGACACAACTGTCGCATTTGGGGATCAGAGAACCCTCGTGAAGTCCGTGAACATGTTAGAGACAGTCCAAAGGTCAACGTGTGGTGCGCGTCGACTGTCAATGAAGTGATTGGACCATTCTTCTTCACAGAGCAGTCGGTGAATAGCATCACGTACCTTGACATGCTGCAGTGTTATGCTATACCGCAGCTTGAACGACGACAACCAGATGTTATTTTTCAAGAGGATGGTGCACCGCCACACTGGGGAACGATTGTGCGGCGATACCTGGACGAACAATTTCCTGGTCGTTGGATTGGCCGCGGGGGGCCGATTTCGTGGCCTCCGCGATCTCCTGACATCACACCGCTCGATTTTTTCTTGTGGGGATATGTAAAGGACCGCGTGTACTCCAGCAAAGTGCGTGATCTTGATGAATTGAAGGAAAGGATTGTGGGTGTCATTGCAACAGTGACACCTGAAATGCTGCGGAATACGTGGCGTGAAATCGAATATCGAATGGATATTCTGCGAGTCACTGCAGGAGCACACGTGGAAGTGCTGTAACTTCGGAATATTACGGAAAAAAACTGTTTGAGTTGTACGTTTCAATGATGTTCACAAGAAGTGTGTACATTTCTTGGTTATTAAAATATTCACTGTCAAAATGTGCTTAATAATTTATGACCACCCTGGGAAAAATCTATATATATATACATTACCGTTTATAAAAATCGCAACACCCTGATGGAATGGTCTAATCCATATGCAATTTGCAATATTTGCATACAATGGGTCAGAGTATAAATGATTAGATTTTCAGAGTAATTGCTTGAAAGAACACCATGCCTCGACGACGACGAAGGGTACCATATCAACAGCTGACAGACTTTGAAAGAGGACGCAGAATTGGTCTGCGTGAAGCGGGATGGTCGTATCGTGACATTGCTGCTCGTGTAGGACATAATGCAACGACAATTATGCGTTCATGGAGGCAGTGGAGCGAAGAGAACAGGCCACACCGAAGACCAGGCTCAGGAAGACCCAGCATGACGACACCGCGAGATGACAGACACCTCTATCGCATGTGTGTAGCAGATCGTACAGCCACTTCCACAGTGTTAGCACAACAGTGGGGTGCTACAGTAGGCAGGACAATGTCTGCTAGCACTGTACGACGCCGTTTGATTTCCAGAGGATTGATGGCACGAGTACCATTGTTACGGATTCCTTTGACTCAAAACCACCGGCGCCTCAGGTTGCAATGGGCCCATCGACACCAACAGTGGCAAGCTGAATGGCAACAAGTTGTGTTTTCGGACGAGTCAAGGTTTAACTTGCAGCACCATGACGGCAGGATACGAGTCAGAAGACATCGTGGCGAGCGCGACCTTCCAGAATGCATCCTGCAGCGTCATTCAGGACAAACGCCAGGGGTGATGGCGTGGGGTGCAATCGGTTACCATGGCCGTTCCCGTCTGATCAGAATCCATGGCAATCTGAACAGTGACCGGTACATCAGGAAAGTTGTGCAACCCGAGGTCATCCCCTTCCTGCAGAACCTTCCAGGCGCTGTATTCCAACAGGACAATGCCCGACCGCACGTGGCCAGAAATGTCCTCGCCTTTTTCCAAGCACATCAGACGCCCTTGTTCCCCTGGCCTGCTCGTTCACCAGACATGTACCCAATCGAACATGTGTGGGACAGGGTTGCTCATCGATTGGCTCGTCAGACTCCTGCAGCAGCAACTGTGGATGAACTGTACACCCGTGTAGACAGAGCATGGCAGGACATTCCCCAGGCCCTTATTCAGAGCTTGTTTGAACTCAATGCCACGACGTTTAGAGGCTGTAATTGCATCCCACGGTGGTTTCACCCGATACTAAGGTGACAATCAAACGCATTGTATTGACCTGAAAATCTAATGGTTTCTTTTCTGACCCATGATATGCAAATGCTCCAAATTTAATGCAGATTGGGCTATTCCATCAGGGTGTTACGATTTTTATAAACACTAGTGTATAAAGAAGGATGTTTGTTTGTGGGTATTGAATACAAATCTACAGTTTTATTCCGATCTTGATGAAATTTTGCATACTTGACCTTCAAAGCATGAGGAAGGTCACTGTCTACCTCAGATTTCGGAAAAATAATAATTATCGATTAAAAAATCGATGTTTATGGTTCTGGCAGGGCATATTTAAGAGAAATATCTCATGACCAACAATGCAAGGTAAAGTTTATGCAACAATAGGTGTCAACAATGGTATCAACGCGCAATTCAGAATGATTTGGGGCATTTTTGTGGAGCAAAAGGGTCCCCTTTGAAAACTGATCCATGACTGATTTTCACTTTTTCCACTATCGTCTCGATTGTGAGATGCCGGTCTTCAGGGCCTCCCCGTTTCATATCTCGTTTTTCTTTGTTGTTTTAATTGTTTTTTCCTTTCTTTACAGGTCCCCGACTTTATTATCGTTAAATTATTTGTTTTTATAACGAGAAATTTGATAGAATGTTTTGAACGGTCAATTTTAGGAAAAATTGATGAAGCCCATTGAACCTAAACATACAGGAACCAAAGACGAAAATGGTTTGATTACTGACGATTCTCCCAAAGTAGCTGATTGGCGCTATGGTCCTGCTCAGTTATGGTATGATATGCTTGAAGTAGGTGAAACTGGAGAAGACTTCGACTACGGGTTTAAGTTGAAAGAGGTAAGATACAGGGTGGTCCAAAATGTGTTAGACAACTTTTGATCGTTACATATTTCAGATCGAGACAAATGGTTTTCAACAAATTGTATGTCAACTCAAAAACTTTTCAACGTAGCCTTCGTCAGTCGACGAGATCAGCACAGATTCCTGGAACGACTGCTCACCATGTATTACACAAACAACTTGTGCATGCTTTGAAACCAAGTGTTGAACCACAATGCCAAGCATATGCTGAAGAAGTGTTACGACGAATTGACAATGACGAAGATTTTTTTGAAGTCTGTTGTGTTTTCAGACGAGGCAACTTTTCACGTGTCGGGTAAGGTCGATCGTCATAATAGGTGGGTTTACGGATCACAAAATCCAAATGTAGTTCTTGAAGTCGAGCGTGACAGTCCAAAGGTCAACGTGTGGTGTCGGCTTTTACACGATCGAGTTATTGGCTCATTTTTTTTTTTTCATCGAGCCAACTGTTAACTCCGTCAACTAGCTTGACATGCTTGAAGAACTTCGGGACGACCAACCAAATGTTTTCTTCCAACAAGATTGTGCCCCTAATCACTGGGTGTTGACAGTTCGAGATGCGCTTAATGCTGAATTCCGTCAGCAGTGGATTGCGTGAGTAATGGGTTTGTTGTGGCCACCTTGTTCACCTGACCTGACACCTCTGGACAAAGTATACGACACAAAAGTGAAAATTGTGGTGGATTTGAAGTCCCGCATTGTTTCTGCAGTTAGTTAGGTGGATGAGTCGATGTTGGCAAGAACATGGGCAAAGGTTAAATATCGTTTGGATGCTGTCCATGCAACAATGGTGCCCATATTGAACTTTACTACTACAGCCGACTCGTGTTATAACGAAATTGGTTATAATGAAATTACTGAAATAATGAAGTTTTTCCTAGTCCCCGTCAGTTTTGTTAAGAAAAAAACAACTGCTTATAACGAAATCTCTTTTAACGAAAACTCGGGTAAAACAAAGTAATTTTCCAATGACACATAATTGAATGTACACTGAGTTAGCAAAACTCATGGGATAGCAAGCACATTGATTGATGGGCATGGCTCACGAATTCACAGGGGTAACGGATTCTGGGAATGGACCATTAGACATTGTGGGAAGAGCTTGGATAAGTGATTAATCTGAAATGGCACGTCGTCGCGAGTTGACGTCTTTTGAACGGGGTATGATAGTAGGTGCCCGACGCATGGGATGTTCCATTTCGGCAGTGGTGCAGGAATTTGGCTTTCCTCCCGCTCAACTGTCTCCAGGGTGTATCCGGAATGGCTGGATGAAGACATCACAGTCCACAACAGGCACCATACCGGGAGTCCAGCTGCCCTGAATGATCGTGACCGGCGACACCTGGGACGAATGATTTAGAGAGACAGGAGCGCAACAGTGTACAAATCACAGACCAGTCCAATACTGGCCGCACTAGAAACGTCTCTCGGTGGACAATCCGTCGGAATCTGCATGCCCTCAGGTTTGGCAGCCGTCGCCCTACACGGGTGCCAATGCTTACCCAGCGTCATCGGACACTCCGACGTGCATTTGCCACCAACCATCTTGGCTGGACTCTGCAAAAGTGGCGTAACGTCATATGGTCAGATGATTCACGATATCAATTGTACCACGCTGATGGGAGACCTCACGAAACGATGGATCCCGCACGCCAACAGGTGGTGGTGCAGGGTGGTGGGGCGTCAGTGATGGTCTGGGGTGCATTTTCCTAGTTTGGAATGGGCCCTCTGGTTATCCTGGACCAAACGTTGAATGGTCCACGGTATCGTCAACTCATCGGAGACCATCTGCACCCGTTTTTGACATTTCAACACCCTGACGACGTAGCAGTCTTTCAAGATGACAATGCTCTACCACATCGCTCCAATGTCGTCTGCGAATGGCTCGAGGAGCATTCAGAAGAGGTCCAACGACTGAGCTGGCCAGCCCGGAGCCCTGACATGAATCCCATCGAGCATATCTGGGATGCTTTTGAAGTCAGGCTCCGGGCACTGGATCATCCGCCCACGAACGGGCAGCAACTATCTTGGGCTCTGCAGACTATCTGGTGTCAACTGCCTCCAGAAGTGTACCAGGGACTTCCAGACTCACTACCACGCCGTATTGCTGCACTCCACAGGGCCAGAAATGGCCCGACCAGATATTAAGTAACTATCCCATGAGTTTCGCTAACTCAGGGTATAGTAATTTCACACCTGATATAACGAACTAAAAACGACGTCGTAAATTGGGCAAAATAATGATTTATGGTAAAGGCAATTCACAATACATGCCGTTAGGCTTATTTCACGTAAAGACGAAAAATTGTACGCTGATTTTGAGAATGCGAAAATGACGTCTTTGTTTGCTTGAAAACAGCCAATAAGAATCCATACAAAAGCGGAAATGGTGGAAAGACCGAAAGCGGAAGCAAGTAGAATTTACTTCTTGAGTAGGCCTATTCTTCAGATTACGATCGTTGATCGATGACTACGAAAAATAGAAGCAAAAATCTTTCTAGAAAATATCAAGTACTGAAAAAAGGAAAAAACATTCGGTAAATTTTCGGTATCTGCACAATCGCAACCGCGAGTCAAATCGCAAACGATCATACGACCAAGTTAAGTGAATTTATTTTTTAAAGACTGGGGGGCTGTGCCCCTCAGACCCCCCCTCTAACGAACTGATATATACCCCAACCTATTTGGTTACAGGGGGCAGTTGGTTTCCCCCCTCGGCCGGTTACAGGAATCGCGACAATTCAATTTGCGGATTCAGTCATCGCGCGATTGTGCGGATACCGAAGATTAACCAAACATTCTTATGAAAATATCAAATGCTGATAAGGAAGCACATGCTGGAAAGAGATTTATTCGGAACTCAATGGCTTTAACCTGGGAGGAGAGAAGGAGAAGAGAGAATGCAAACAATTGAACAAGTTCGCGAATTTGTTGATTTATATCAAAACTGTTTGTTTATATATCGACTGAGCATCTCGATCCATTGGAAAAGACAGATTTTCGACTATAAAAACGCATTTGAACGAAAATCTGGTTTTTGGTAGCGTTTGATCAAAAAAATTTCACCAAACGAGCAAAGTCGAATGGAAACCACATTTTTTGTTTGATTATGTTCGATTAAGGATATTTCATCGCCGTTTAGTCGCAATATTTCAAATTTCAACTAAAACCTACGCATTCTAAACTGGAAAATGCATTTTTACGTTAAAAAATTGGATTTCACATATAACGAAATATCGGTTATAACAAACTTTTTATGGTTTCCGGTGAACTTCGTTATAACGAGAGTCGACTGTATCCCTAAAAACTTTTTGAGTTGATAACGAAATTGTTGAAAACCATTTGTCTCTATCAACACATTTGATTAAAAGTTGTCTAAAGCATTTTGGAACACCTTGTAGATTGGAACAGATTTTGAGTTATCTACAACCCTAGCGTCAATGAACTTCGGACACGTACATAATTTTGGATAAGTACAACGAAACTAAATGTAAACAAATGAAAATTACTTTTTGTTGAGAGATTTCAACACATTGCAATGAACATGGTACACCGTACCGTTTATTGCACATACCACCGAGTGGCGTCACCTTTCCGACGAATGACGCTCCGAAGTCGTCGAGGCATGCTGGACACTAACTTCTGCGTTGTTTCTACTGGAATTTTGTCCCACTCTTTGGAAATACACGCCTGCAATGCTGCAGTGTTTGAGGCTTCTGCTGTCTGACTTTTTGCTTTAAAATGCACCATACATTTTCAATGGGTGACAGATCTGGGCTGCAGGCAGGCCAGTCAAGCACCCTAAACGCTGCTGTTGTAGCCGAGCCTTGGTGTTCCGAGCAGCATGAGGCTTCGCGTTGTCCTGCTGAAAGATGCTTGGTCTTCTATTGAACAACTTTTGGCGGGATGGACGCAGATGCTGTTGAAGAATGTTTATATAGGCAGCAGAGTTAATAGTGCCCTCGCAAAAGTGAAGCGATCCTGTCCCCTGCTTCTGAACTTTCCTCTGGTAACAGTCGGGATGATTACTTTCGTGCTTGGTCCTTAGCACCTTGCGACCGTTGTTGCCATGCATCACTGCAAAGGTGGACTCGTCGGACCACAGAACACTATTCCACTAAGCAAGGGTCCACTTTAGATAGGTTCTGGCCCATGCTACCCGGCGACGCTTAGCTACAGTGCTCATAAATGGCTTCCTCTTTGTAGCGTATAAGTAATAGTTGCGTCTTCTGATGTAACGGCGGACTGTGCTTTTGGATATGGGTAGATGAAAATATTCTCGAGCCCAAACAGTCATTTCACTTATGGGAGCAGGCCTGTTTTCCACAATGTAACGTCGAAATACTTGTAGGTCCCTAACATTCAATAATCGCTGCTTGCCTGGTGCAGTCCCTGGTTCTGTTGTCCTGATTTCTTTGAAACGCTTGATGATCCCATTAAGAGTAGAGAGAGAGTGGAACTGATAATTCATGGGCAATAGCTTGCTGGGATTTGTTATTCTGGAACTGCTGTATACACGTTTCTACTGGGTTACCACGTCCCATGGTTCAAAACAACACGAATACTGTGCTCTGTCGCGTGGACGGTGCTTTTAAAGCCTGATGCAAAGCATTGTGGGCGTTTCTACAGCCTTCAGGAAAGTCGATTCTACTTTTCGTGGTGTCCGAAGTTTATTGACGCTAGGTTTGCAAATTTTGATTTTCATATGATTTAGTTTACATTTTGACGATAAATGGCGTGTTAACTTTTCCCCGTAAAGGCAGACGACGAGAAAGAAGAGAAGGAAGAGGAAGTATTGGACGGCGACTGCTATCCTGACGACGTTTATCATATGGTCACTCAGTTGCAATGGGAGGATGACATTGTCTGGAATGGAGAAGATATCAAACACAAAGTACAGTGAAATTCTTCGATGTCATTGATTTGTTAAGTTGAGGTGGTCGGGAAATCAAATCGTTGTTGTTGCGTCCTCTTAATGATCATAAGCTTTAAGTTTTTTATTTTTGCTTAAATGTTTACCAAAAGTTCATGGACTGGGATGTGTATAGCGATGTTCACACGGTATACATGCCAGTTCAGCGTTTCATGAGCTTCTCAAACACGTTGCATATCATGTTCTGAGATAAGATAATAGTGCCACTCATTAAGAAGAAGAAGGAAGCAGACGACACGTAACTTGTTCATAAGAGTTTTCTTTTTCTTCCATGTATGCACATTTCAACTGCTATGCAGTCGTCATTCGTCACGAGCCGTGTCCACTACGTTACGTTGGGTTTGAAGTTACCCAATTCCTTGGTAATTAACATTTAGTCAGCCAACATAAGGCAGGTGGTAGAAATAATATGATTAAAACAACGCTCTTGTATTGTAAAGTGACGATCGTACACTATTCTAGGGATGTACCTTACTTATAAAGTGGCCATTCAGTGTCGTATGAAGAAAATGCGTGAAATTAAATGGATATGGAGATCATTGATATAAAATTTCATTTTTTCAAAACTCTATGGCAAACTTATAAATAACTGACCCCCTCCCCCCTCGAAAAATTTACCGTACAAGTTTCAGCAAAAATTCCAGCAAAGGCTAATACAGTAGAACCCTGTTTTTACGTTTCCCGTTCTGTACATTTTGTTTTTCATGCTTGCTTCCCACGAAATTCCTACGTCAATAATGGTTTAAAAAAAACAACAACATAGGGGATTAGCTTTGCAGGGTAACAAAGCCAAGCTCTCCGTCTTCAATCTGTCTTTGTCCCCATTCTCACCTATGGTCATGAGGCTTGGGTAATGACCGAAAGAGTGCGATTGCGGGTACAAACGGGTACAAGAAACGAGATTTCTGAGAGGTGTGGTAGGTGTTACACACCCTACTAGATAGAGTGTACAGCAGCACGATAAGGGAATCTTTAGGTGTTGAGCCGCTACTTCTCCGCATCTAGAGATCTCAGTTGCGCTTGTATGGCCACGTGATACGGATGCCAATGCAAACTGGCCTTCCTAGGTGGGTAAGAGACCAAGGGGTCGGTGGATACCAGGTGGCTAGACTACATGGAGAATCTGGGTTCGAGTCGCTTGGTTATTACCAGGGAGGACATGCGCCTGATGGCGGAAGATCGCGATCGCTGGAGATCCTCCATAGGGCTGCTGCCCCCGCGACCCTAACGGATAAGCGGGTTTGTAAAGTTAAGTAAGCAAGATTATTTGTAGAACAGAATTGGGTGGTTCTCCCGCTTTTCGTCTGGAGACATGGGCCTGGAAGATGCGCCAAGGAGCGGTCATGCAAAGGCCTGGTGCAGTTTGAGCTGGTTCCTGATGGTCGTGGTGTCACCGCTGACTTATATGCTGAACAGCTCAAGCGAATGTACGCTGTAATGCTCTACCATATCAGGCGCGAAGAATATTGCTTAAGTTGCAGGTGTTGGAAGGCATTGAGGTTCTGCCACATCCAGCATACAGCCCCGACCTGGCACCTTCCAACTACCATGGCGCACTTCCTGCGTGGACGGCCCAGGAAGTGAGGTTGAAGATGCCGTGCGTGACTTTTTCGCCCAGAAACCGGAGGAGTGGTTTCGCGAGGGCATCCGCCAACTGGCTGATCGTTGGATGAAGACTAGCAATGAGTGGCTCCTGTCTGGTGCGCATTATAATGAGATTTCAATGAAAAACGTAAAATGAGGGTTTTACTGTATTTTTATTCTCGTGCCTAATGTTTTTATGTGGCGATCATTGTAATTGTTAAAGTTATGTTTCATCCTTGTATCAAAGTTTTTGTTGTTTTGTGATCAATAGGTGATGGCAAAGTTGAACAGTAAAAACAACGCAGCTGGCTGGGTCCCCAGTAGTTCCAACAGGACTGCTCAGGCATTCAGTCAACAAGGTGAGTGTAAGGAGGAAGCACTTAGTGAAGTTTAAGTATCTCGGGACTGCGTTTACAAATGATGGGTGGCAGGACGGAGAATTGGATGCTCGGATTGGTGCAGCAAGCTGTGTCAGACGCAGTCCATGGTGATCCGTGGTAACGAAACACGAACCAGAAAACGAAGCCAAGTTTTACGGGTGCCGTAAAATGGTTCTTCTTAGGTAGTTGCTTCTTTTTTCAAGCAGGTGAATTTCGCTGGAACAGACACTTTCTGCATTCAAAAAATGGAAAAGAAGATGGAAAAATCCCACCAAATGCGAGCCGTCGTCCGTTTTTGAATGCAGAAAGTTGTCCGTCCCAGCGAAATTCGTCGCAGAATTACGGAAGTTTACGGCACGGGAACTATGAGTCATCTGTAAGGCGCTGAGTTCTAAACTTCAAAAAGGGACGAGCTACTGTGCGCAATGAACAGCAGTCAGGTCGCCCATCCCTTATCACCGACAATCTCGAGAAACGTGTCGATGATTTCATCACGCAAGATCGGCGCGTAAAACTTAGTGCAACGTGTACGCATTTCCCTGAAATTTCACGAGCACTGCTCCACGAAATCGTTACGGACCATCTGAATTACAGGAAAATTTGCGCAAGGTGGGTGCCCAAACTGCTTTCCGATGAACATTTCACTAAGTTTTACGCACCGATCTTACCTGATGAAATCATCGACACGTTTCGTGAGATCGTCGGTGATAAGGGATGGGCGACCTGACCTCTGTTCATTGTGCAGAGCTCGTCCCTTTTTGAAGTTTCAAACCCAACACCTTACAGATGACTCATCCATAGTTCCCGTGCCGTAAACTTCTGCGACGAATTTCGCTGGGACAGACACTTTCTGCATTCAAAAAACGGACGACGGCTCGCACTTTGCATTTGGCGGGATTTTCTATCTTCTTTTCCATTTTAAATCGTCGCAAAACTCGAACCACGCGCCGAATGAACTCGAAATTCGACCTCAGCAAAGCTAAGATGTCGGTATCGATAGCTGCATCGCATGCTTTCATTTGGATCAGTGGCGCCATCGATATGCGTAAATGGGTACTACTTTGTGGACTGCCCTCGTATCTTTGTTTTCTGGATGTGCCTCGTATAATCGAACGTTTAAGATATTTTGTCGTTTTCTATTTTCTAGCTAAAACTGCTGCCCATCCAGTAATGGGAGTGATTGGTCTAAAGACGGGAGCATCGATACAGCAGCCAGGTGCAAAACAGTCCTCTGCTGGAAATAAACCTGGCCAGCCTAGCATAAGTACGGCTTAGTTCGATCTTCGTTTCAAATTTCTTTTCAAAAATACTTAGCGGATTTGTAAATATTTTTATTTCAGAACTGGAGGCCGAAGAGGAAAAAGATGATACTTGGTACTCCATTTTTCCCGTTGAAAACGAAGAATTAGTTTATGGTACTTGGGAAGATGAAGTCATCTGGGATGCTGAGGTTAGCGTTTTGTTTAATATCGTTTTCGTTTTGAGTTCTACACTGAGTTAGCAAAACTCATGGGATAGCGAGCACATTGATTAATCAGAAATGGCACATCGTCGCGAGTTGACGTCTTTTGAACGGGGTATGATAGTAGGTGCCCGATGCATGGGATGTTCCATTTCGGCAGTGGTGCAGGAATTTGGCTTTCCCCGCTCAACTGTCTCCAGGGTGTATCGGGAATGGCTGGATGAGGGCTGCTCTAGAAACGTCTCTCGGTGGACAATCCGTCAGAATCTGCATGCCCTCGGGTTTGGCAGCCGTCGCCCTACACGGTTGCCAATGCTTACCCAGCGTCATCGGACGCTCCGGCGTGCATTTGCCACCAACCATCTTGGCTGGACTCTGCAACAGTGGCGCAACGTCATATGGTCAGATGAGTCACGATATCAATGTACCGTGCTGATAGGAGGCACCGTTTGTGGTGCAGACCCCACGAAACGACGGATCCTGCATGCCAACAGGTGGTGGGGCGTCAGTGATGGTCTGGGGTGCATTTTCCTGGATTGGAATGGGCCCTCTGGTTATCCTGGACCAAACGTTGAATGGTCCACGGTATCGTCAACTCATCGGAGACCATCTGCACCCGTTTTTGACATTTCAACACCCTGACGACAATGCTCCACCACATCGCTCTAATGTCGTCCGCGAATGGTTCGAGGAGCATGCAGGAGAGGTCCAACGACTGAGCTGGCCAGCCCGGAGCCCTGACGTGAATCCCATCGAGCATATCTGGGATGCTGTTGAAGTAACTATCCCATGAGTTTTGCTAACTCTGTGTATTTTTCCTGCAAGATGTGACGATTTCAATTGTGTTTGACTATCGCGAAGGCTATGGACAAAATACCCGAACCCAAAGTAGTAACACTGGATCCAAACGACGAGAACGTGATCTTGGGCATCCCAGATGATCCCGATCCCAACGCTCAACCTTCCGAGACTCCTAGCAAAGACAAAAAAGATCCCGTTCGTAAATCTCGTATACTTTTAGGGAAGGCAGGTGTAATAACTGAGCCGGAACCTCAACAGGTAAGCGCAAAATGTAAATTAGCTGTGAATTCGGAATGCTCGTAATGTTTGGTTTGATTGTCAATCAAGCGGATTCCGTTTCAGCCTCCAGCCAAAACACCCGAAAAGGATCCATTTAATATTTCAAACGATGAATATTATAATCCTAAGATGACGCAAGAAAATGCTTTGCGCATGAATATGGGTGGAAATTTAATTCAGGTAATTGATTCGTTGTTTTAGTTAGATTTAACGATATGGTCTTGTTGCGACTTATAACACGTTGTTGAACTCCTTTTAGCATTCAACACCTGCAGTTGAACTAAGAAGTCCGTTCTTCCCTACGCACATGGGACCTATAAAATTAAGGAACTTTCATCGGCCTCCTTTGAAGCGTTACTCTCACGGCCCAACATCTCAACCTGGCCCACACGGAGTGATTCCCTTGCTGAAACAAATTAAGCGAAAAGCGAAGGTAATGTATACATTATTGAGTAGCGGAAGAATGGAGCTACTTATTGATTTCACAATGTCGTCTGACCATCCGTCCCCTTCGTAAATTTCTGCGCGTTTTTTGAGGTAGAAGGTTGAAATTCTTACTATTAGCTTACTATAGGGGTGAGTATCTTCACTAGTTGTGACGTTACCCCCCCCCCCCTCGCTACAGGGTGTTTGTCTGGAAACGATTTGTTTGCGAGTAATCCAATGTGATAGAGTAGGGAAGCACGGTAGTTAGCGGACGATATTTTAGCAGTTCCGTGTGTTTGTTCCATTTAAACCTACTTTAGGGTTGTTCCATTAGTTGTGTACGCTTGTTTCCATTACTCTACATCCACTAGGAAGAGCAATTTCACAATGTTTGCGTGCTTTGACATACGCATTACGATTTACGTAAAAAAAAGTCATGTACACGTATTCCAGTGCAGAATACACTGCCATGCACCTAATGTATGATCTTGCGGGCGGAAATGCTGTGGAAGCAAGAAGACTCTACCAAGAACGCTTTCCGAATAGTCGTTTGCCAAATAACCGAACATTTGTATCTGAGGGAGCGTGGTTCCTTTGGCCGTCAAACAAGACAAGGGCGGCCTATAGCACATTCTCCGGATGAGGAGGATGTGATAATTGACATCATACACGATGAACCACAGACAAGCACCCGTCGTATTTCTTCCACGGTACACATTCCGCACTCATCTGTTTGGCGCATTCTTCACCGTCAGCTTTTGCAACCGTACCACCTGCAACTGGTTCAGGCACTGAACCCAACGGACTATCCACACCGACAACGATTTTGCCAATGGATACAACGTCGTCACGCTGCAGACCCTAGTTGTCTCAGCCAGATACTTTTCACGGACGAAGCAACCTTCACCCGGACAGGAATCGTAAATTCTCACAACCAGCACCATTGGGCAGAGACTAACCCGCACGTTACCAGAGCTCGAGCGCATCAAGAGCGTTTTTCCGTGAACATTTGGTGTGGAATTGTCGGAAATAACTTAATTGGCCCTTATGTGTTGCCGCCACGATTGACTGGGCGAACGTATCTTTTGTTTCTGCAGAATGCATTGCCAGAATTACTGGAAGATGTTCCTCTTTTGATGAGATCTAACATGTGGTTCATGCATGATGGCGCTCCAGCACACCTTAATGCTGCATACACGAATCGGTGGATAGGTCGAGGTGGACCGGTAGCCTGGCCTGCAAGATCAGCCGACCTTAATCCCTTGGACTTTTTTCTGTGGGGTCATGTGAAAACGATCGTCTACGGCACAGAAGTTCCTAACATTATGGATGTGCGACAACGAATTGAAAATGCATGCCAAACCGCTCGTAATGCTGGCGACGAACTGTTCCATGACATCAGACGGTCGCTCATGCAACGAGCCGAAGCGTGCGTGCGAGCTGGTGGCGGGCACTTTGAACAACTTTAGTTGGCTGTATCGCGTAAATAAATCGTTTCCAGACAAAGTGCTATACAACATTTTCGTCTTCTTTTCACCTGAAGAATATGTCACTAAATTTATTGTACATAATTTTGAAACACCTTGTATTATGACCCACACCCCACGCAGTTACCAGAACAGCCACAAGGAGGAGCTTGTCAGGAGTTTGAAGCACCACATAGAGGGCAATCACTCTTGATTGGGCTGCAAACAAAAGAAACAAAACACATATCCGCACACAAGCCTATGTATGCAATAATCTTTATTATCTTTGAACACTTATATTGACACCCAAATATATATCGGCCTCGGTGGCTCAGTGGTTTGCGTGATTGCCTCTGATGCCCGAGTATGCGGGTTCGATCCTGGCCGAGGACGACGAGGGTTTTTCAGGGGGAAATCCTGAGATGACGCACTTCCTTCGGAAGGGAAGTAAAGCCGTTGGTCCCATGCAGTCGTTTGCCGGCTGCACGTTAAAGAACCCTTGCGAGGCAAAATTTGCGGCCCCTATAACGCCGTCCTGAAATGACCATAGCAGTTGAAAAGGACGTTAATACCAAACAAACCAAACCATCACACCCAAATATGCACAGAGTACAACAAAACGTTAAGAGCCTACACTAGCATAGAGGGGCCCCTGAAATTAACTACGGTAGTCTTTTAATATTAACGACAATAGCTAATGAGTTTAATGGGCAGCAGTTAAGTGCAGTTCCAAGACCTGCGTGTCGAAGAATGAGCGCTTCCACTCGCTATTACGTGTGCATAGTGGTTACAAGACGGGGGTACCACCTGCAGCCAGCGTACCTACGCTAAGACTACGGGTTATCAAATATTCCGAGCTGACGGACACAAACACGCGCCATGTGAACCCTTTGATTAGGACGGGAGGAACACAGGATCCCCTGTTCCCGTTTCTTACGTAGAATCTCGGCCCACTTAGGCACCTTAGGTACCAACGCGTGACTGGTCGGGTGAACCCATCGGAGAGGAATTCCGGGGTCGTCGTCGACACGAGGATCGAACGGCAGCTTTGGATCCTCTTCTGCAGCACGATAACGCCACACACCAGAGGGGGTTGCAGCGCCTCCAGTTCAAAGATGAAAAACTGGAGTTCAAAAACGAAAGACTTTGCACCTTGCGACTTTCACCACTTCCCAAAGAGGAAAGAGCACCTTAAGGGGCACGAGTTGCGTTCTGACGACGAGGTGAAAGCTGCCGTTCGGTCTCGGTGTCGACAACGACCCCGGAATTCCCCTCCGACGGGTTCACGCAATGGTTCGACTAAACCAGGTGCCTTGAAACCAATTTCGAGTATTGTTAATTTTACGTTATATTCATTCACGACACCTCATTCCAAGTCGTATTGGAGAGTTTTGATTGTGTCATAAGGGTACCGTTAGATCACGTGGCATTGTTTCGATTACAATCAGTTGGCAAAAATAGTAATTTATATCTGCTTGTATCTCGTCATTACTTAATACAACCTCTGACAATTAAGTTCGGTGAATGACCTCGTATTGCTAACGGTCGTAAGAGTGCGCTACCGTCGTATCTTGCCCCAGACAGGTCGAGACACGTTTAAACAAATTTGAGAGAATCGGCGCTGCTAATGTGTTTATAGTGTTTAAACAGGACGTTGAAGAGTGAAGGCGTAGTGCGCGTGGTCGAAACCCAAAATGGATCAGCGAACGAAAGAGACTCATGAAATGCTGACAACAGTCTACTAAGAAAGTGGTATCAATTCGAGGAGGCCGGAACACCGTGGAAGACACCCCCCCGAAGTGGTCAGACATCCAACAGAATGTTACAACCCAACTGAAGGCTAACGCCAGGAGTTTCCAGGAACTTGCACAGCCGTTCCCAGAAGTGCATTACCATCGACGAGGATAGTAACTGCTGTTTCATGTAAGCCTCGCAATATGACGTCATTCACCGAACTTAATTGTCGGAGGTTGTACGTCTCGCCGTTGAAAATTGCTAGTGGGGTCATGAAGGTACCGTTTGTGCACGTGCCGACGAACCGATTTAGATAATGTTTGTGATTGGTTCGTGCTGCGTACGATATTCATCGACTGACGAACGTAGATTTTGAAAACTAGTAGCGGATAGTTATTTAAGTAAGTCACTAATTTGTTTTTGTAAATCGTTTCTTTGTAAGATGCGGGAACAAGAACGCCAAGCCTCGGGAGGAGGAGAAATGTTTTTTATGCGAACTCCTGAAGACCTGACAGGCCGAGATGGTGAGCTCATTCTCTCCGAACATTCGGAGGAGCATCCTCCGTTGATGATGCAAGTGGGCATGGCAACCAAGATCAAGAATTATTACAAAAGGGTTAGAAAATCATTGTCTTCTTGCGTCGCCCTTGTCCGTTGTGCGGATTTTTAGATTTGTAAGAAAACGATTTGATTTTATGTTTTATTAGAAACCAGGCAAAGATCAGGGGGCTCCGGAATACCACTACGGAGAGACTGCCTATGCCCACACTTCTCCGTTCTTAGGTTCGTTAGCTCCTGGGCAGTCTATTCAAGTAAGTCGAAGACGATAGAAAGCGATCCCGATCTCTGTGCATTGAATTAATGTTATCATTATGTTTTGTCGTTGCGTAGGCATTTGAAAATAACTTGTTCCGCTCGCCTATCTATCAGCACAAACTTCCAGATAGCGACTTTCTAGTTATCCGAACCAGGCAACAGTACGGTTTTTTGTTATTATTATCGACATTTAAATTTTGAGTAGCAGAACACGTTTATCTGAGTTAATGTTCTTTTGATTAAGTTTCTATATCCGCGAAGTGGATATGATGTATACGGTGGGACAGCTGTGTCCGCTGTACGAAGTCCCTGGACCCAATTCGAAACGAGCGAATAATTTTGTGCGTGACTTTCTTCAGGTAACGTTATTTTAGTCCTATCTCGTTTCGTCTTTGAATTGAAAGATACGATTCCGTCTGCGTTTACGTAATTGCGTCATTTGCTCATCGTGTAACGAGCGTTTGTTTTGGTTTTAGGTTTTTATTTATCGTCTGTTTTGGAAAAGCAAGGATAATCCGAGACGAATCAAGATGGACGACATTAAAAAAGCTTTTCCGTCTCATTCCGAAAGTTCGATCCGAAAACGTCTCAAACTGTGCGCAGATTTTAAACGCACAGGTTGGTATCAAAGTAAAGCTTGTTTCGTTATCTTTAATTAAAAATAAGCGATGTACGGCGAGCGGCAACTTTATTCGAAACACCACCCATTAACTTGGATGCACCTTAACGATGATGTGACAACGCGAAAAGTACGCACGCACACACGGGCCAATGCATTAGAAACCTTCGTCCAATAAGGTGTTGCAATGACCCTCCTTTGCAGAGTAGATGGAAGCGGATGCCTTCGACGAATGTCTTTTTCCAACGTGACCCAAGCATTCTCAATCGGATTCAAATCCGGATTTTGCGCTGGCCACGGCAGATATTGTAAATCTGTGTCACGTTTAGAAAACCACTCTTGCTCGATGGACAATAGCATTGTCGTCCATGAAGAACCCGTCAATGCACCATTGCAGGATGGACTTGATCTGCAACAATGTTCAGGTAGTCTTTGGCTTTCATCCGACTGTCAAGGAATATCAATCAGGGAACCCTTGCCATACCAAAAAATGTGGCCCATACCACGATACCTCGTCCTCCAGCTTGAACTGATGAGGGGTCCGTCGCTTTATGGGGCTGCCACCAAATTCTCTGCCCGCCATCAGTGCAAAACAATGTGTAACGTGACTCGTCCGACCACATCACCTTTTTCCAGTCGTCTACTGTCCAGTCACAATTCCGTTCTTTACACCACTGCAGGCGAACTTTCCGGTTTGTTGTTTGAGGGGCTTCCTCACTGGCATGCAACTTCCCATCTCTATTCGCTTTGACTCTCGGCGCATTGTTCTGGAGGAGATGGGTTGCGATGATCCTTCATTGAAGTCTGCCGTCAGTTGCTCCACAGTAGACCTTCGGTTTTGCCACACAAGCCGTCTCAGACGACGTCGGTCCTTGTCTATGTTGATTGTTTTTGATCCACAATTCTGCCGTTTCGACAACTCTTGTGGATTCTGCTTCCACGCATTGAACACCTTGGAGACCTGACCTTTTGAGATAGCGATCAGTTGTACTGTCCTGGAAATGGTAGCTCCAGCTAGACGGGCTCCCACAATAACTCCTTTTTAGAACTCAGACAGGTCTGCTGTTTCCCCCATTTTGCTCAACTTGAGCAGCTGCAGCTTGTTCCTACACTGTACCTGCAGCTTGGAATGAGCATGTACCTCACATGATTGCATTCGTTTGCATATCACAATCGTTTATGACCTGTGATTCCGCTTTACATATCGGTACAGTAATTCTTCACGGGTTTCTAATTCATTGGCGAGTGTGTGTGTACTTGGCTTTGCAAAAGTTCTGTTACACTCGTGACGACCCTCAAAGAAATGGACAATGTTCACGATGCAGTTAGACATGTTTTTATTGCGCCATCACGTAGAATAACATTGCAATTAGTCATTTAATCAATGTAGCCACCATCTGCATCAAGAACCCGCTCCAGACGAGGCCAAAAAGCCTTGCAAACTTTGCGAATGTAGTCCTTCCTCATTCTGATCCATACACGGTTGACAGATGTTTTCAGCTCGTCGACGTTGCTATGACGGACCTTGCAGGCCTTCCCCTCGACATGCGCCCACACGCTGTAGTCAAGTGGATTGAGGTCCGGCGACTGCGGAGGACAAAAGTCCTTTGACCAGAAGGTCATGTCGGACCCCAACCAGTTTTGCACAGTGATGGCCGTGTGGGCAGGGGCACCGTCCTGTTGAAATATGTAGTCTGCATTTCTTCACTTTTGTGGCCAGGATGTCCTTGTAATCAGCCGCCGTTAGCCGGTATCCACTTGGGAACCACACGGGTGCCATTTTCTCGCCCTTCGACGCCACGATTTCGAGCATCGTCACAGAGGCCGGGTGCTTGGTTGTAGACACGTAGCGGACCTTGGAGATGTCCTGGCCGAAGCTTACCACGCAGTCGTTTTGCTTGTTGACGACAGGATCGACCGTGAAAGTCTTTTCGTCAGAGAAAATGACAATTCGCTTGCCACGACTCTTCAAGTCGTCGAGAAGACGGCGACAGCGCTTCCGACGTCGTTCCCGTATCCGATCCGTCAGCAGAGGCCTCACGCTCTTTCCACCTTCTTCTTTGACTGCTCTGGACACTGTGGACACCGAAATTTTCTTTTTCTTTGCAAGCGCAGTCATTTTGAGCGTCGGGTCTTGTTCGAAGGCTTTTCTCACAGCCAAACGGTTGACGACTCGAGGTCTACCTGAACGAGATTGATCTTTAAGGTCTCTCCCATTCTTGAGCCTGTCCGCAACTCTGTGGATGGTCATCCGGCTGACTTTGAGGAGCTCGGCAATCTCGGACTTCGTGTGGCCCGCACGCAGGAGAGCAGCGATATCTACTCGTTTCGTTTCCATCGCTTTTGTCGCGGACATTAGGATCACTCAGAGGTTAACACGTAATTTCCAATTGATTATTTGATCCTTTTGTGGAAATGGAATTATCCAAATCATGAGCAGTCCATTTTTTGGGGGATGTAAAGAGTGTAAAATCGTTATTTTGGTATCTCCAATAAAGTGGCCACTTGTTATATACGTTCGTTCCTTTGTCGCTTTTCTTTGTTTCATTACTTATTGTGACCGTTATCAAATTTCCCTAGGCATGGATTCGAACTGGTGGGTTTTAAAGCCTGAATTTCGCCTCCCAACCGAAGAAGAAATTCGTGCCATGGTATCTCCCGAACAGTGCTGCGCCTATTATTCTATGATTGCAGCCGAGCAGCGGCTCAAGGTTGGTTGAGCGATATCTGAAGGGTTCGTTAAGGTTATTTTGTGGTATTTAATGTGTTGTTTGTTTCCTAGGATGCAGGTTATGGAGAAAAATCACTCTTTGCGCCCGACGATGACAACGACGAGGAAATGCAAATCAAGATGGACGACGAAGTTAAAGCAGCTCCGTGGAATACAACTAGAGCATTTATCCACGCAATGAAAAACAAATGTCTTCTGCAACTGACGGGCATTGCCGATCCAACCGGCTGTGGTGAAGGATTCTCGTACGTTCGGATTCCGAATAAGCCACAACAGTCAAAGGTAGTTTGCCGTTTTTTTGGATGTTATCAGCTTTGTTACGTTATCCTTGATTTTTTTTTTTTTATTTTTCGATTTCTGCATGAAGTTCTCGTAAGTTACAATCTTTTGGCTTTTAATCATTCAGTTTTCACACTTTTGCAGCGCCAAAATTTCCCTGGTGGCGACTTTTGGTACTAATTTTTTTTTTTTTTTTTTTTTAGAAATCGCAATCCCATGGCTCACTATGCACGCACATGTTCTTTATTTCTTGAACACAGAAAATGTTTTCACGTTGACGTGTTTTTCAAATTTCAGGACGAAACTAACGCACAAGCTCCTGTTAAAAAGACTGTAACCGGCACAGATGCAGATCTCAGGCGTTTATCGCTTAGCAATGCTAAGAATCTTTTGAAAAAGTTTGGCGTACCGGAAGAAGAGGTAAGCTCTCGTTAAGCTGCGAAACAAGAGACGAAGCGAGTCGTCGTCGTATCTCGAGTGTAACTTGTCGTTGTGTTTCTCGTTGTTATTATTATAAGATTAAGAAACTGTCTCGATGGGAAGTGATCGACGTTGTTCGTACTTTATCGACTGAGCAAGCGAAAGCTGGTGAAGAAGCGATGAGCAAATTTGCCCGTGGCAATCGCTTCAGCATAGCTGAGCATCAGGAACGATATAAAGAAGAATGCCAAAGGATTTTCGATTTACAAAATCGGTAGGAGGCGTCATTTTCATTAATACACAGTCCAGTCACGTTAACGTGACCACCCCCTACGTTCAATGTCAGTGGAAAATGGTTGCATACCAGTATCAGAGGTGAGGGGGTATAAGAAGGGTGTCAGAGGGAAGTAGAAAACATTGCAATTGTCGGAGACGTGGCGAAACGAGGGCATGATCATCGGCTTCCGAGCCGAGAGCGGCCGTATTTCCGAAACGGCTGGTTTTGTGAACTGTTCACGTGCTGCCGTGGCAAAAGCGTACCATGCTTGGCAGAGTGGCAATACCCAAAATCAGCGAGGCGAACGACGGCGACGGAGATGTGTGCAAGCGAACAGACGTGCACCCTGTGGACCAACTGACCTCCCAGATGAACCAGGGGGGATACCAAACGTGTATTGTTGAGGCGAACGTTCGTGTACTAAGGCGACGCAGTCACATGTGCACGAGGAATCACGGTTTATGCGCCGTCGGACAGATGGCGTGCACAGTGTTCGGTGTCAGAAGTAAGTCAATGAAGTATGCATCTGTTCTTTCAGAGCACGCCCACCCCTACATGCAGATCGTATTTCCTAATCAACGAAACGCACCATTCACGCTTAGTGTCCGTGCGTGGTTCGAAGAGCACAAGGATGCATTTACGGTATTCCTCTGGCCGGCACATTCGCCGGATGTAAACCTCATAGAGCAAGTGTGGGACCACCTCGATCGGGTTGTTCGCGCCATGGATCCTGCACCGCGCAATGCTCGCACACAGAACTGGAGTCGGCATGGTTTCACAACTGACCACGTGGTCACGTTAACGTGACTGGACTGTGTTTCGCAAGGGAACCTAATTATCTCGTAAACGGAGATTAATAGACGAACAAAGTTCGTTCATTTGAGTTTATCTTTCTTGCAGGGTGTTATCGTCCAGCGAAGTGTTGTCTACTGATGAGGGATCTAGTTCTGAGGAAGATACAAGTGATATCGAAGAAATGGGGAAAAATATCGAGAACATGCTCTCCAACAAGAAAACTAGCTTGCAGGTAAGTGGAATGATCGTTTGACGTAAGCGTCGCCACGTGTTACAAAAACTAAACGTCTTTTTTCAATGACTCGTTTGACTAGCTCTCTCACGAACGTGAAGAAGCTGAACGCAGAGAATTACAAAAGATGATAATGGGAGATGTTGGTGAGAACTCGGAGGATAAGAAACGTTCCCAGAAAAACTTTATGAACACATGTAAGTCTGTTTGACGTCGTTTATCGTTTTTGTTTTAATCGATGCGTTGTTGCGAATCCGATTTGAATGTTCATAGGTGAGAAAGATAAGAACATGAAAGATAAGGATGATGATAGCGCTTCAGTTGCCAGCATGGGTTCCTCTACTGGTCGTCGGCTGAGAATATATCGTACGTTCCGTAACGCCGAAGGAAGGGAGTACGTGAGAATAGAAACTGTACGAAAACCAGCCGTCATCGACACATACCTCAGAATTCGTACTACTAAGGACCCATCATTCATGTGAGTATCTCGCAATTTTTACAATTTATTTTTACTGAGCGAGCATATTATTGTGACCCCCCGTTGATTCTTCGTGGCATTGATTCCACGAGATGTTGGACAGTGGTGGGAGGAATCTGACACCATGCCTGATGATGATGGATAGCACTGTCTAGTTGCGCTAGATTGGTCGGTGTGGATCCAGCCATCTGATGGTTTGTTTGACTTCGTCCCACTAATGCTCAATTGGAGTGAGATCTGGGGATTGTGGGGGCCACCGAAGTAAGGTAAAGTCCCTGGAAGCACTCCTGCACAATACGAGCTCTGTGGCATGGCGCATTGTCTTGCTGGAAGTAGCCGTCTCCATTGGGGTACGCCATCAACATGATTCGATCGGCAATGACACGGAGCTATGCTGTGCCATCCAGACGTTGTTCAACCGCACCGGCCTGAAGGGTTGTACTTGTGCATGCGGGGTCCATGCTTTCGTGCCGTTTCCGCCAGATTCTCACGCGGCCGTCTGCACGATTTGTTTCCACTGCTCGATAGTCCAGTCCTTGTGCTCCTGAGCGAATCGGAGTCGTTTCCGCTTGTTGGCTGCAGCGTGCGGACAGGTCTTCGGCTTCCGTATCCCGTGCAATGCAGTGTGCGGAGGACAGTGCATTCAGAGACCGTTTTGGAGGACCCCTGATTCAGGTCAGCAGTGGTTTGATGCACAGTTGCCCTTCTGTTATGCTTTACCAGTCATGACAGTCTCCGTTCTGTCCGATTTCGCTGATACTCGCTCCATAGCTCCGAGCACCTACAATCATCTCGCGTTCGAAGGTTGTTAAAATGCGTCGTTTACCCATAGTTGAAGAATAGGACACGTCGACTGTCGTCGACGACACTCAGCTTCCTTTTTTATATTGGTCTGGCTCACTAGCAACATTGTGGCGACGTCCGTGCACGCATTTGTATAAACATGTCAGGTGGTCATGATAATATGCTCACTCAGTGTATTTGGCTTTAAGGCTTCGTTACCGAATGTGAAAAATGAATTTTGAATTGAAATGTTTTACGAGGGATGATCAAAAAGTGAGGTCGCGTATTTTTTTTCTCGAAAATGACGGCAGCTTGTTTCATTGTTAAAGTTTTGTGTTAGTGTCGTGTGCGTCCGAACGAGATAGTGGCTCTGATTTCATCGTCCAGTGCTTTTGAGTGGCGGAGTGTCATGCGTTCTCTTTGTCGATACCCATAAGGAGTTTGTGTCGGTGTACGGAGATGATATCGTGCAGCTCCGAACGGTACAACGCTGACACAAGGCTTTTAAAGAAGGACGAGAGGGTCTGCTGGACGAACATCGCTCCGAACGGCCTTGGGAATCCATGACCGACAGCAACATTGCCGCTGTGGAAGCGCAGGTGCGGGACATGTCATTGTTCATGAGCAGTTCGGCTTTCGCAAAGTGTCATTACAGTTGACGGCCGAACATCAAGATGCTCGGTTGCTGCATCTCACCCGATACCAGGAACGGGTCACTGACCAGTTGCAGTGACTACCACATCTTCGGACTGTCGAAGAAGTCACTGGCCTGTCAACATTTCCGTGACGACGACGACGACGAGGTGAAATGAGCGGTTCACAACTTGTTCCACATTCAACCGGACGACTTTTATCGACCGGGTGTGGGAAAACTTGTCCACCGCTGGGATCGTTGCCTGGAGATTACAGGGTCGGGACACATTAATATGACGACCTCCCCTCGAACATGTTGGAACGTCCCGTGGTATGCAGATGAAAAATCACTGCATATCGTCGTTAAAAGCAGACGTGTAGTAGCGTCCGTTAACATAGCAGTTGTCACTGTCGTGATCTGTCGAACCCTCCAAAGAGGATGATTGTTGGCTGCTGGGCCAAGGGGGGCAGCATTTCAGAAACGTTGTGACGGTGCATCGTGACTGGACGAACCAGACAGTTTCGAGCAACCGAAGAGGCAAATGTGGAGCCTCATGGGTCATTGATCCTAGCGGCGAGTGTCGGTTGCGACGCCTGGCCAAGACCAATGGGCATGCCACTCACTGTTGAGCAGCAGGGCCACTAGTCGTGTCAGCACTTGAGGTCGGGGCTCCGGAGCAGGCGTACGGTAACAGCACCCACGTTGACGCCTGTGCATCGCCGAAAACGCCTCTGATTCGCAATGGACTATCGCCATGGTTGAGTGGCAAAGGGTTGCTTTCTCTGACGAGTCGCGGTTTCTGGTGAACAGAGTGGACACCATTGTTGGGGGGTACACTGAATGCTGTTCGTTACCTGACGATCGTCGCAGACCAGGTACACCCCTTTGTGTCGACAGGCTGATGCACCTTTCAACAGGACAGTGCTCCCTGCCATACTGCCAAAACCGTCCACGACTGGTTCGAGGAGCACGAGGATGAATTCAAGCTATGGCCACCAAACTCGCCGGACCTCAACCCCACTGAACATATGTGGGACCGGCTACGTTACTTTTTGATCACCCCTCGTAATTTAACGTTTGTTGCTCAGAGACGTGAGTTCATGAAGTTTCCCGTTGACGTTTTATTTGTAGTAAACAGTTTGCTACGCTTGATGAACACCAGAAAGAAGAGATGAAAAAAGAAAAACGACGCATTCAAGAGCAGTTACGGCGACTGAAACGAAATCAAGAACGAGAAAGGCTGGGACTAGCTCCACCCAAGAAGAAACCCAAAAAAGAAAAACCAGAGCTTAAGGTGAAGATCAAAGACAATAGGACAAATGTGACGATAGCTTTCATTTCTTCCCTTGCTCATTTGTTGCAACTCGTTTAAGTCGTCGTCGGAAGTAATACAATTGCAATTGCGCTTTGTTTCTTTGCAGCTGAAATGCGGAGCTTGTGGAGCTATTGGTCACATGAGAACAAACAAAACGTGTCCATTGTACCAAACGAGCACTCCATTACCTCCCGTTCCGGTTGCTATGACTGAAGAGCAAGAGGAGGAAGAGGAAAAGACAGGCATAGAGGATGATGACTTAGTGAATGTCGAAGGGACCAAGCTCGTGCTTTCGAAACAACTCGTTAAGGTAGGTGGCGCATTCTTCTTTGACGTTTCATTTAATTTAAAGCGATACATGTAGCAAAACTCATGAGACAGGAGCGCAACACTGCAGCAAATCACAGACCAGTTCAATACTGGCCGCACTAGAAACGTCTCTCGGTGGACGATCCGTCGGAATCTGCATGCCCTCGGGTTTGGCAGCCGTCGCCCTACACGGGTGCCAATGCTTACCCAG
>JAHWFO010009220.1:0-10601 GCA_023313115.1 Rhysida immarginata | reverse complement strand
TGAATTAACATTTTAGGCCTATGATTATGTTGTTATAATAAACCTTTCTAAAGTAGTATCGATTAATTTTCCACGTTAAAAATGTCTTGTGACAGCTTACCTGGATCTCCGAAGAATTCGGTGGAATTATCCGGTAAATATTTCAAGTAATTATGAGTGAGATGTATGTAGAGTCCGGGTGAGCCGCAGCCGAGCGGTTGCTCGGTGAATGGACCATCACCGTAAGTCGGATTGGGGACGTCGATCCGGACGTCGGCATCAGAGAAAGTCTCGTACGTGGCTCTTATGAATTCTGGTTTCCTCGTCCAAGTCTGAGGTACAACAATCGTCACCTCGCTAAAATATGATCTGTTTCTCGTTGCATCGTACAATGCTGCAGATGCATCGGTGAAGAGTTTCTATGGAAAGTAATATGTGCTTAAGTTTTATAAGTTCTTCGCTTTTAAAGTGTACTTAAAAAATATTTTTAAAAAAACTATCAGTTTAATGCTGATAACAATAATAGAAAAAACTGGTTTCCTTATATAAATTGTTTCTGATCTGTGAAGATGTCAGTTTGTAAATAGTTAATTATTTAAATAAGATTATAAATCCTGTTTGCTATCCATACAGTCAATCATTTTTCACATGAACATTTCGATTTTTAGATCCTTTTGCGGCAAAAAATTATGAAGAAGTTTAGAATAGGGTAAATTATTTTGGATTTGATAATTAAAATTCTAATGCAAACAGGTTTCCCAAAGAGAAAAAAAATTCTTTTTAATGAACTTACTTACTACACTTACCATCAATAATCTAAAAGTCTATTATAAATCATTAGATGGTCAGTGAGGGTTTTAATGGTACGCCTACCTCAGCTGTTCGCATTAATGATGAAAAATAGGAAAGAAAATTCCGCAGCCTGGATTCGAACCAGGAACCTTTGGTTCGGACCGCCAACGCGCCAACCAATTGCGCCACTGCGGCCATGAAAGCAAACGCTATTTACATGACCTTAGGGCTTGGTTGGAGCAGTTACCTAGTTCGCAGGCTGGGGCTATCTTTCCTAAGGCGTAAATTCTTTAAAGAATAAATCATTAGATGGTCAGTGAGGGTTTTAATGGTACGCCTACCTCAGCTGTTCGAATTAATGATGAAAAGTTTACGCCTTAGGAAAGATAGTCCCAGCCTGCGAACTAGGTAACTGCTTTAACCAAGCCCTAAGGTCATGTAAATAGCGGTTCGCTTTCATGGCCGCAGTGGCGCAATTGGTTGGCGCGTTGGCGGTCCGAGCCAAAGGTTCCTGGTTCGAATCCAGGCTGTGGAATTTTCTTTCTTATTTTTCATCATTAAGTCTATTATAGCAATAGCAACAACAACACCACGGCATAATCTCTTTGCCAGAACTTAGAAAGAATATGAACAGGAGCTAAATCATTCCAGCTGAATTTCGCCAAGCACTTACCCTACAGAGAAATGGAAAAGTAGCAGAAAACATTTCGCAAGTTAACCGAAATATAGACGGCGGGATTGTCAATCAAATATGGAAGCTAGGAGTAGTATTTGTAGCCATTCAATATTGCCCTAAGAGGAAGCTTTTTTATTGAAGCAGATCCTTCTTTTCTTCTTTTATGCAATGAAATTATGCGAAGGTTTTTCTCTAAAAAAAGTTTCGCTCCTGAACGCCAAATGGCAGATAAATCTCTATTATTCGGAAATACCGTATAGCCCAAAGTCAGGATATGGATAAATTTCATCTGAGGAATGTGAAAATTGATAAAAATGGTAATATTTCTGACATCTATATTAATAAAAGTCAATGTGTATCTGTCTGTCTGTCTGTGTGTATATTCGCGATAATCTATACAGTCGCAAAACCAATAGCGTCAAACTTCTTCATGATGCTTTAACATAGTCCGGGAAAGGTTTTTCCTTTTTTTTATTTCCTTTATGTTTATTTTTTCCAGATTTTTTTCCTCTCTCTAAACTTACGTATTCGTCGAGTTACATGGAATTAATGTTGAATTTTTGTTTATGCTGTATCCAACGAAAGTTTGAATAGACGTATCCGATTAAACTTCAAATATCAATTATTAGTCATTGTTAATTTTATTTTGCAACAATGCCTAACATTTGAAAGCTGAAATTTAACTGGACACGCCCCGCCAAACTTTCGTCGGACAGAGTATAGTCTTAATTTAAGGAAAGATAATTTTTGTAATAAGTCTGTCATTGTTGCAACAAAAAGAAATTTAAAAAGAACATATATGTTTACATTATAATGGATTTCTCAATGAAGCACGTGTTACAGAATTATTAACCAATAGAAAAAGTTGTTCTCGGATTCGAGTTTTGTTGTTTAGCGAATATGCCTCAACGAAGAAGTATTCTTGGAAGGAGAATCTCAGCTGCGAGGCGTATAGCTCAAAACCGACCAAACAAGTTTTTGGAAGAAACAACAAACCGTACGCAGAGCATTAGAGAGTATAGCAGAATTGAGCGAGCAGAAACAAGAAGTATTCGTCAGCAAAAGAACATTGAAAGTATGGCTGAAGCAAGACAAAGAGAAACACTCGAAATAGTGCAGAAAAACAAGAACAAGCCCGCCTCCGACATGAATCTTTTAGAGCAAACGAAGCTCCACAACCGCGTCCACGCCAGTTTAGCTTGTATTTGCTATGATTATCAACAAAGCGCAAGGACAGTCATTAATGCCTCATTCACACGGGCGCAACAGTGCCAACACCTCCTATAAAGAAAGCCTCGGCACAAAAACGTCATACATTGTTATGTCATCATAAGTCGACCGGGGCGTGACCATCGAGAGACAAGGCCTGAGCGCGGAAACGTCATACGTTATTACATCATCCTTAGAAGGGCTAATTTAAGGCTTCTTATTGGTAGAAATACGAATAACAATACCCTTCTAATGATGAATAACAATGTATGACGTTTCCGCGCTCAGGCCTTGTCTCTCGATGGTCACGACCGGGGCCAACGATATAACGGGCCCCAACCAACACCACCTCTACTCAAATCCTGAGCGCGAAAATTTCATACATTGTTGCATCATAAAAAGTTATCTTTAATCGCATTTCTATCAATAATAAGCCCTAAATTATGACTTCGGATGATGATGTAACAATGTATGACGTTTCCGCGCTCAGGCTTTCTGTCTAGGTGGTGTTGCCCCAGCGCGGAATAGTCACCTGACCATCTTAGTCCGGCCAACAAATCAACCTTCATTATTTCCAACAAACGAAAAAATACTGATTGTTAAAATCCAAGATGGAAACAATGGAGATTGGATTGTTGGCCGGACTAAGATGGTCAGGTGACTTTTCCGCGCTGGGGCAACACCACCTCTACTCAAAGCCTGAGTGCGAAAATTTCATACATTGTTACATCATCATACCTAGTCATAATTTAGGGCTTTTTATTGGTAGAAATGCGATTAAAGATGACTACTTGTGACGTTTTAACATTAAATGACGTTTCCGCGCTCAGGCTTTTCTTTGGGTGGTGTTGGCTGGGGCCCGTTATATCGTTGGCCCCGAAGTCGACCAACTGTAGGGCACATTATTGGTAGAAAGGACGAAGTATTTGATTAACAAAGGACGAAGTATTTGATGTAACAATGTATGTCGAGGCGTTCTTTATAGGAAGCGTTGGCCTGTGACTTGTGAATCGCGCCACGGCCTGTAAGACTCGTCTGCCTCGGATAGAAAAGCTGATATCATAAGCAACGCTATCGTAGCCGACGAGGGCCTGGGCACTCAAAATCATCAGGCCACAGTAGTCTGAGCAACAATCTAAACTTATTGTTTCCAACAAACGCCAAAACACCGATTGTTAAAATCCAAGATGGAGACAATGAAAGTTGGATTGTTGCTTACACTACTATGGTCATGTGACTTTTGAGTGCCCAGGCCTGTCTTTCTCGTTAGCTATGCAACGCTATTGAGGGAGCTTTTTGACAAAATTCAAAATGAATTTATATTACCGGAAGTGGCCTTTAAATTATGATTTCTTTATTAAAAATGATAATAAAAAATAATAAAATTGATATTTAGTATCCGGAAAGTGTTCAAACCTATATGAAATCAACTTCCGATTTGGTGTCATTTGCCCTTTAAAGTAACGGGAGTCAATTTGAAGAGTCCGTGCTTCTCACTGTACTGTAGCATTCTCATGCCTTGGATCTCCAGACAACTTTTTCATCTATACTCCTTTGGTGGATTAACCAAAAATATCGTCTACAACAGAGTCTTGGAAGATAATTAATTGCATATTAGCTTTGTTTAAATGTATTTTGTTAAGTGTATTTTGACAATACATTCTCATCAATAGAATTATCTTCAACAGAATCAACATTCAATAACTTTTCACTCTTCTAGAACTAACGGCAACACCAGTCAACAAAACGAGTGTCAACCAAAATCTACGAACAAAATCTAAAGTTATCAAGGAACAACATCGAATTTTTCCTTCAAAAACCCGCTGAGTACATTCCATAAACATTGGCATTAAAAATTCTATCATCCAATTTAAATATGTAATTTATTTTATTAGTTCTATTTTGGAAAAATGGAACTAAATAAATCTATGTACACAAATAAAAGTCAATCTGTATCTGCCTGTCAGTTTGCCAATGATCTCTACAACCACGAAACCAATGGGCGTCAAATTTTTCATGATATTTTAATATAATCCGGGAAATGTTTTTTGCTACTGCTCCATAGATATCCGTTGCACGGTTTTTATGAGTGAAAAACCACCCGTTTTTCATGCAACAATATATTTAAATTTATAAATTCAACAATAACACTACCTACAACAATATGACAAGCCAACAATAACAACCAACGGAATATTATTTAAATTAAAGAAATATTTTGCGTAAGAACACCATCCGAGGCTAACGAGAAATACAGGCTCCGGCATTATAATATTCTGTAAATCTAATTTTTGTTGCATCTTTAATATTTTCTGCATGAAAGTAAATAATTTGTCCCAAGGCTTGAGCGCCATAATATTAAAATAATATGACATAATAAAATATGATGTCATTTTAACGTTAATTGATTTTTAATTTAAGTAAAGAATAAAATTTAAAAATTGAAATATAAATATAGGCATGTTAGTTGGATGGTTTTATAAATTAATTTGCATTGATGAGTAGGGCTTAATTTAAAATTTTGAATTTATTAATATTGAAATCTTCTATAATGTCTAATCTTCGGAGGTTTCTTTCGATGGTTAGGATTTCCATTGTGAATGTGGGTCATAACATCATGCGCTTTGCGGCGGAGCTGGGGTACGAAATATGCCCCGACCTGGCCCCAAGCGAATTCTTCCTCTTCCCTCTTCCCTTGCCGACCGGTTTCGTGGACGGCATTTCCAAGACGAGAAGATCATCTTCGAGGTGGAGCCAAAAGGAGGACTTCTATAAAAGTAGCATCCAGCAAATCCTCCATCGTTGGGAATAGTGTGTGGCCCAAGGAGGTGCATATTTGGAGAAGGACTGACACTATCACCGTGCAGTATCACCCCCATCTCTCACTCACCCTTCCAGCTGATTGTAATGACTTTATGACCGCCCCTCGCATATTCATCAGAGCTATTCTTTCTAGCTCCGTTTCGCAAGGCTGGTTATTCATTGATACGACGCTTAAAAGTCACACCTTACAAGCTTAGTTTCGTTTTAAGATAATGAGGTGCTAGAAGCTACGTATAATCAGTAAGTTCCGTAGCGTACATTAAGCACATCTTTCATAATATCTGTCATAATAACTGTTGGGTGAAGTAAAACATTACTGTCATTCATAGAACAGAGAATCAGTTAAATAATTTCTTATTAGAAAGCGAGTTTACTCTTATTAAGTTTAAATCCCCAGCATAACTGCATTTATAAGAAATTAATTATTAGCAATGTTTTTATTTTAATCTTATATGTGAATCCGTGACTTGATATATGAATATTTTTAGTTTGTTATTAAAATATATAATTTGATTACGAATTAATTTTACCTTAATATTAGGAATGAGAGCCAATCCTTCTTTTTCGTCCGTGTCCGGAGAAAAGCCTACGACGACACCTTTAATTGCTCCATTCGTGATGGTGACATGAGTTCCTCGGGTAACAACCAAAATTTCTAATAGGAGAACTAGTTTTAAGAACAAGGCCTTCATTTTGATTTATTAATATCCTATTTCTTCAATACGAGTCAAGGCTCAATTGAGAAAGGAAGATTTGTCCCCTTCTTTAAATTTTATAGATGCACTCGGCTGTTATCTTCGCTAAAAATCTACATCCACTTAAGTAATTCTCGCTTATACTATGACGAGTTGATAAAATATTATCACGGTATCCGCCCTATTAATCGAAATAGGATGATTCAATTGATCTACAATCATCGTTTCCAAACCACGAACGTTGCTAACGGAAACAACATGGATTACCGCAAATGCAATTACACTTTCTTGTTATATCAATTGCTTCGTGGAGTCGTTGATAAAAATGTAATTAAAACTCAATTATGCAGTAAAATTATTTTGCACTTGTTATTCAATAATATGTTTGTTTAAAATGATATATATCGAACCATAAAAAATCATTTTTATGTGCAATTAAACTATTAAGATTAGAAGCAACAATTTAGCAATAAGTTCTTATTTACACTTGTCTTTTACGTCCTGCAATATTCACCGTATCCGATGTTTCTTCATGCTTCCATCTAATTCCTCTTTCTCATTGTGTAAACATAATACGACATCAAATATTATTTGTTTTGTTCAGATTTTTTTTCAATTTATGGCTTAATAAAGGGTGCATAAAACTCCGCATACAGAATCATGATTTAATAAGCAAACAGTAGAACAAAGTATTAAAATCCTTGAAATCATTGTTTCGAGTTATCATATACAACATTAAATGGCGACTTTCGAAGAAAAAGTCTACTGTGTGTATTATCCTGCAGACGTAAAATCGATTGATACAGCTTCCATTGTGTTTAATTTTACCATGTTATTTGAATGAACTGGATGTGAAAATAAAATACGCAGTTTAAGCAATCTTACCTGAACAGAGGATTGATAGGGATTAAATCTTAACTCAAGCATTTCCCGCTGGAAATTTGTCAAAAGCAACATGCTGTTGTAAGAATACGACAGTAGAAAATATTCACAAGAAATTAAATAAAGATATAAGAGATTATGCTTTCGATTGCAGTGTGGTTTAGTCCTAAATCCGTACATTATACACAGTCCGGCTACTTTATTGGGTACGGGCAGTGTATAATTGAGAGTTAAGCATCCTTTCTCCTTCAAAGTAGCCTGACTTCGTCGAGGCATGGATTCAACAAGATGCTGAAAGAGTTCCTGAGATGTTGTGTACTTGCAAACATGAGTGCGTCACATACAAATCTTTGTTAGGAATCTGTGGTAACCGTTCGCATATTTAAAGGTGGCGAGCACGTTCATTTCACGTGAGCTATTACGTGGTGTATTGTTAGGGCAGGTATTAAAATAGTTGGTATTCGAACAGCGAGCTAAAACATTGAGATATTTCAACGAAAATTGGGTCTACATTACAGCCCTTTCTGACGTCAAATTCAGCTATTGCAAAATTATGAAAGCATGCAAGAAGCGAGGCTTCCTCGTTTCCAAGGAAAGGATATCAGGTATATTGAAGATAAAACGTAGTCACATGCCCAACGCAGCTAAAAATCTTTAACGATAACCTCTCTTCCTCAGCCTTTCTCCGCTAGCGAAGTTAGTTCTCAAAAACTATATCATTGAAAACTGTCTAGAATTTTGCAACTAACCAAAGATGAATTGTTATTTATCATTTGATATCGAATCCTTATTCCCGAGTGTACCGCTAAGGGACTAGATAACAGGACAGATTCAATTTTTACTAGAAAATTGTATGCTAGACTAGCAGACCCGGTGTAACAGGACAGATTATACCCGGGGTTAATTTATCCTCAGATTTTTAATACCCCTAGTTCAGGAGTGGCGTCGTGCCAACCCCCTCTAAACTACCCCCAACTACCACCACCCCCCGTCGGTTACTTGACCAAATACGCATATATAATAAAAGTGGTGGTGGTGGGGGTTGATAGGCCTAATACGAAAAGTTTGCGAGGTTCACAGTTTCTTATGTCAAATTTGCTCTCCCCCTTTTTCCCCGTTTTATGCTGGAAGCTGTTTGACTTCCTCATTTAATTCGATACTTAAATGATAAAACTGAGGAATTGTAAAAATTTAAATTCGCTTTTTGATTAAATATATGAAATTAGAAAAACGTATTTTCATTGTTTGAACAAAAATGCATGATTTTAGGATTTGTTTTTTAAATAATGAGCGATGATTTTAAAGTAGGCTATTGATATTCGTATTAAAAAGAAATTCGCGTATTTTATATTAAAATATGAAACGTTTTGCTGGATAAATTTTTGATTAAATTTAGTGCACATTTTTTTAAATTTTAATTAAACAAGAGTCATAGACTCCTTGATTAATTCGTAACTTAGACAAGTTTTATTCTAAAAAGTGATCTAGGGAGGGTTTAGTAAATTGCAATTTGTGTGCGGAAAAAAATGAATAAAAGAAAGCAGTGCATGATTTGAACAACGGAAATATTTGAATAAAAATAAATTATACGCAATACGCAAAAGTAAATATTACAACGTAGAAATCCATCATCTCTTTATGCACTACATATTTACTTCTAATATGTGCTTTACGTTATGGGTTTTATTCTGCAATTTCTTTTCAATAATACAATGCATAATGTACTCTTCATTTATTTCCTTCCTGTTTAGTTTTCTCCTCACCTTGGTTTTCTCTTCCAGTTTAGTTTGGGGCAAGCCCCGACCCATTTTGTCAAAAATTCCTCCCTCCCCTGCCGTCTAGAATTTTAACATCAAAAGACAATGCTCACTTTCAGGATGATTTTCTAACATCCTTTTTGCTTTATTATTGATGAACTATTTGTTGAAATATGTTACATAGCAGCACCAGAAATCTCCTGAAGAAAATAAATAAATTATTACTTTCATTCGTATTTTCTAATGTGGTCTAGCCCTTACATTAACCCAGCTCTTTTGTTGTGTTTGATGATGATAAAAATTAAATTTTCATTATCCGATTTCATATCTGTAGTTACATTTGCGGAGAAATAGTAATTTTATAGATCATCAAATTAGATCCTTCTTCTGTCTTTTACGGGTTTTTTTGTATTACATACTTTAACACTTTTGAATGGGATTTTCCCATCTTCCATTCACATTAAAGATTATCTTATCACTCTCTCTGTCTCAATCTGTTTATCTTTTCTTTTTTTTTTTTTTTGAAAGAAGAATTCCCTTGCTGTAATATGTAAACCTGCAATAAACAAGACCTCCCCCCCCCAATCTCTCTCTCACGTTATAAAATAAGTGCACAATTTAAAATAAATATCTATTTTAATGATGTATTCAATTAAAAATGAGATATTCAAAGTTTTGGTAAACCTATAAAGTAACGTCCCCAAGATGGCCGCGGCCGCGAGTAACAGGAATAAATGAGGAGTTTATGAAGTAATATATTTCACAATTTTGTTCATTTATTCCTGATAGTAATTTATGAAGTATATATTTCACTAAATACTGTTTATAAACAAAAAACAATAATTATATGCTCTGTATGAGCTGTTTTTATTAAAGCATTACCGTTTGTCTGATTCGATTAAACAAAACATGAAATTTAAGCTTAAGATATTCAAATTGGCAATAATGCAGTGATGGGAAATGTGAACGAACTATTTCTGAGTCTGAACAAACAATTTTATAACTAATATATATAAAATAAAGTTATATAAAATTATATAGATACCCTCCCGACCTCCGCCATCTTGGGGACGTTACTTTATAGGTTTACCCAAAGTTTTTTTTTCTAATAATTATGTGCGATATTTCTCTGATGCACGATAATAATTTTTTTTTTATTAATTCTTTAATCTATCTATATATATAAAGAAGGATGTTTGTGGGTACGTTTTTTTTACAAATCTACAGTTTTATTCCGATCTTGATGAAATTTCGCATACTTGACCTTCAAAGCATGAGGAAGGTCACTGTCTACCTCAGATTTCAGAAAAATAATAAATATCGATAAAAAATCGATATTCATGGTTATGGCAAGGCATATTAATGAGAAATATCTCATGACCAACAATGCAAGGCAAAGTTTGTACAACAATAGGTATCAACAATGGTATCAGCACGCAATTCACAAACACACTGCATGAACCAACAATATATATCTCATGACCAACAATGCAAGGCAAAGTTTGTGCAACAATAGGCCCATTGTGTTCGCATCAACAATGGTATCAACGCGCAATTCACCAATAACAATGAGCACAGAATGATGATGTAATGTTAAAGCAATCTTTCCAAGAATTATAACAATGAACATAAAGTGATGATGTAATATGGATAAGTTTCAATTTGTAACAATGCATAGAAAAGAGAGTTCTTAGTACTTAACAATTTCTTGAAAATCTTTAAAAATGATCAGTAACTGGAGATAATGGAGAGTTAGCAGACTATTGAGAAAGAGTGGAAAGACGACAG